>VMDR010018195.1:0-19403 GCA_007922815.1 Macrotus californicus | reverse complement strand
GGATGTTTTTTCAGCAATTTCCAACTGTTTTTAGATCAACTGTCCTATAAGCCAGAGAAATTATACACCCCAAAAAGAAGGGATCTTGAATATCTTGTATGTAACTGATAGGCAAGAGGGAATATTTTCAGGCAGCAGTCATAATTTTTCCTTGACTGCTAACATCTGCTTGCTAAACCTTGCACACAGCCCCAGGGCGTTGGGGTTTGTAAACATTGCTTGATGATGACATACTGAATATTACGAAAATGTGTCTCACTCCACACCCAAAAGCCTCCAAAGAACATTTCATATTTTCAGACTGTGGTCAGCAGGCATTTGGGGCACTATTTGTAGTTCCTTAACTGAAAGTTAAATAGATCCTGTATTAAAAATGAATTCCTGGGCTATTCTTGCAGGAAACAAGTTGGCCATATGTGCAAGGTCAATTTTGAAGTAAAATGCTGTAGAAATTGGAGTTGCTTCTTACATCTCCTGATAGGAAATGCTGTAAATTATTAAAATAGATTATTTACTTAAATGAGCATATAAATAGCAAGATAGTTATTTCTTTGCTTTTATAGCCCTCAAGACTCCAAACCACTTTTAGGAGTCAAAAATAAAACTGTAATGTTTCTGTCAATTCTTCATATTCAAGTAATGCTTATTCATCCTTCCAGCAACACAAAATATAGAATTTGATAATGAGAAAAAGGATACCATGCTTCTGGGAGAATAAAGTTTAAATGCAGAATGAACATCTGAAATAAAAATGATTGATTTGACAGATTCAGTACTTTTCTGTTAACTGAAATCAATAGGTCTTCCACAAGCAGAGGCTATATGATAGGAAAAGGAAATCCCACTTCACCTCAAAAGAGTTTCTCTCCATAATGAAACACTGACAAAGCCAGTGTGATTCATGAGAATTATGCCATGTACATAATGAGCATCCTGAATGTAAAGTTATGGGTGGACATACTCCCAACGCAAGTAGCAAATGAAAACAGTCAGGCAATATTCTATGAAAAGGAACAAATAATGGAAAGAAAAGAAAAAAGAGAAAATTTGATATTGTCATAAAACGAAGTATCATATATTTATCCCTTAGTTGTCCGATTCGTGTTTCTTTCTTTATGGTCACTATGAAGAAGGACATAATGAGAAATGGGTACACTTACCCAACACTTGGACCTACATCATAGGAAGAAAACAGCCAAAAGATAATAATAAAAAGGAAATATTGATTCATTTAAATGGAAATGATAGTGAATTTCCCTAGTCCTCATGTGTTTTATCATCAACAATTTCCTGCCTTTATTATAATTAAACTCACTGAATGATACAAAATAATTTAAGGGTTTTTACTAAGTCAAGTTGCCTTAAATCATCACATTTTGGTCTCCAAAAAAATTGTTTTTATTTTTTCCAACCAAAATTGAGCTGTACCACCAGCAGCTAGAAGAATACATAATAAATACACAACATTTATGGCAGTTTCCCTTGCACAGAAGTAATGAAGAGTAAAATAGTACTCTTTTTTTTCCCCAAATATGATTTAATTAATTTTATAATTAGACAAACACACTTGTGCTTATTGGCTGGAGGAAATTAGAGTGAAGTTTCAGGAATTCAGGAAGTAGTGTTGGTTAAGTTCTGCTGTGTAGTTTAATTTAACTACTGCCTGTGCTTCGGCAGCTGGTGTGTGAGCCGTTGACGCTGGGTTCTCTCTCACTGTTGTTCTATGGCAGCTTAGAGCTGGCCTCCTGGGCTGCCACCGATGTGGCTGCTCAGGACCTTGTGCTTTAGAAGGACTCCGTGCTCAGTTTCATGCTCTACTGTCTCCCTTTTAAAATCCCTTACTTGAGAACAAGAGGACCCACATTTTTGCATTCTACGGGGCCCTGAAAACTATGTAGCCAGTCCTGCTGCGGGCAGTTTCTATAAAGGCTGAGTCAGAAAGAGGAGGCTGCTGTACGGATGACTAACAGTCCAACACGTAGAGGACAGGTTAGGAGGAATTAAGTGAGAGCCTACAGCAAAAAGTTGCAAAAAGGAAGCTCCAAATAGTATAAACCTGTCTTGTTTCTTTAGACTTCCACTGCCCACCGCCCCGCCCCCACAAAAAAACCCCACTTTTAATGACTTGGGCTATCACTGCCCATTTGTTACCTTTGACTTTGTAGCTGGCAAAATCATAACTGAATTTCAAAGTTCCAGTATTGTCTGAAGCAGGGCACGTTTTACTTTGGCAGCTCCCAACAACCATTCACCTATTAAACATTTCAAAACATTCTAATTTCACTGGGTAGGTCACTCTTTGTAATGCAAAAATCATAGTACTCAAGAGAACTGTAAAGTCAGCTTCTTTAGAAAAATGAAAGTCACAGACTGGGGATTTACAAGTCTCTAAAGTCTGAAGGCTGGAGAGACACTAATGTAATGTAGACATTCCAGACACATCGCCAGCACTTGTATTGTACTTCCTGTATCCTACTGCCGCACGCTTCACAGAAAACGTCCTTTCACCCATTAAGACATGTCATTTGTCATGACTTGAGCTCTTTATAGTTAAGGTCTTACTGATGAAGGAATATTGGCACTTCGTACGTTTAAATCTTGAAGACATTTACAATGCAGTAGTTTGGAGTTAAATATACATCTTTACTCTGCTGTCACAAGATGTAAGGTTGGACTGATTTAATTTGGTTTGTAGTGAAAGAGCACATGGTGTAGTTAAACTCACTGGGTCATGAGTATATTTCAAGCAAATTGTAAATCACGTCCAATATCATCTTTTATGAGATGTGTTTGCAAACCTAAAACCATCCCAGAAAGAAGCGAACCCACGAGACTATCCTTTAAAATGATTAGTTTAATGAAACTGAATTAATATACTTGAAAAAAGAGTTTGGAAGTAATTTCCTTAAATCCATAAAAAAGGCCTTGGGTTTGGGTTGGGAGGTGTTTGCCTGAGGACAGATCTCCCGCCCGCTCCAGGGGGAGAACTGCGCTTTCACTGTTACCTGGGTCACAAACTTACAGTGAATCTACATCGCTAATTGCAACTGTCATGTGCCCAATACTGTACTAGTGACTTCATATGTAGCATTTTATTAAATTCTTATAACATCCTGTGGAACCCTGATCAGTACAAGCTCCTGTCCCATGCCTCTGCCTAGCATCTGTAATTGGACTTTACCCACACCATTCCCCTGTTCTTGTTTTCTCATCTCTGCGTTGTGCATTTGCCAGAAGCCCCAGAAAATCTCAAAGAGTGGTGCCTTCAGGAGCTACACTCCAACTTCTCTGCCTTGTCAAGTGCCACCCTGTCTAGAAGGGTCTCTTTTTTCCTTTTTTCTTATGTAATGTCCCCTTTTGCACCTGGTTTAAGTCTTTCTTCTTCCATTAATCTTATGCATACGCACTTACTATGAATTGCTAGTGTGGAACTTGCCCAGGACAGAAGTGAGAGTGTGGCAGGTAGGATGCACAGCCTGAATTTAGGAAAAGAGGTGGGAGGGTATGGCAGGTAAGAAGAAAAACAAATGGGTTGGTGTGGCTGGATTATAAAGTAAAGGTCGAGAAGTGGAGAAGAAGGGCCGAAAGAAGGGTTAGGGTCACATTTTTAAGACGTAAAAACACAACTCTTTTATATAGACAGTGGTAGCCACTCAAAGACTTTACAGCAGAGGAGAAACCCTATCAGATTTGTGCTTTAGACATGTCACTGGTGGCAACAGGCAGAGGGTGGACTGGATGGTGAAGGGGTAAGGAAGAGAAGGAAAGGATCTTACAAAGGGACATCAGCTAAGTCAGCAGTTTAGCTAAGAGACAGCAGAGAGAGAGTCTCTGTGCACTATGAGATAGGGAGAAAGAACATTTCAGGAAGAAAGAAGAGCAGGTACAAGTGCTAAGGAATCCAGTGTGACTGGACCATTAAGAATGAAGAGGAGCATGGCAGGAAATGAGGTTAAGAAGATGGAAATACCAGGACCATAGTATGAAGGGCTTTCTAAGCCTTTCATACATATGGATTTTGAATTGTACTCCCATGTATTTAAGGAAGCCATTGAGGGTTTTGGGCAATTAATTGAGATGTTCGTATTTAAGTTTTCAGAAGCATAACTGTTGTTAATATGCAGATAATGAACTATAGGCTGGGTGGACAGGGAGACAGTTAGGGCTGTCATGGCATTCCCAACAGATCATGATAGTTGGTGGTTCAGACAAGGGTGTAGTGGTAGAAGTTGGAAAAAGGTCTAGTGAACAGGATTTGATGATGTGCTAAGATGTGGAGTGTGGAAGAAAAAGAGGAATCAAGGACGACCTCAAGAGTGAGCAATTATCATTGACACTGGACAAGGCTATGATGAAAACCGACAGTAGTGTGAAAG
Source organism: Macrotus californicus (assembly GCA_007922815.1). Classification (NCBI taxonomy): domain Eukaryota; kingdom Metazoa; phylum Chordata; class Mammalia; order Chiroptera; family Phyllostomidae; genus Macrotus; species Macrotus californicus. Next base: position 15,027 of record VMDR010018195.1, on the reverse strand, counting down.
CAAGACATGAGATATTACTTGTACAAGTGGTTGCTGAACAACTGGGTGGGTGAATGAATGAATGAATGAATGAGTGAGTGAGCTGTATGCTTGTTGTCAACTCTACCTTAATTGTAAGGGTATGTCTCATACTATTGAATGAATGAATGAGTCTTTCTTTAATAGGTGGCCATAGCACCTTCTTTTCCTTGCCTCAGGTTTCCAGAGTATCACATACCTGCTGGTCCTTGAAAGAGCAGCCCCAAACCTTCTTACTGCCTTGTGCAGAATCTGGGATGATTTATTCCAATATGCCACGTCTAGGATTTGGTTTCCTTTTGGAAAGCCCTATACCCTAACCAGAACAAGCTGTGTTGTCTGTTTTCAACCTTAATTTTCTTAAAATAAATGGGTACAGATGTGTTAAAAGAAGGACTGGTCACGTTTTAGCTTTACATTGTCACATACATGGATTTCAGTAGGAAATGCTTTCCTCAAAGATATGGAGTCTTTTGTTACAAGTTTGAATTGATATTTATTTTTTTTCACTAGTAGATGAGAGCTCAGTGTTGCAGCCCATATCCTGCTGTGCAAGTTTTCAACAGCTGGAAGTATATTAAGCTTCATTTTATGAAAATGAGCTCATCACTGTTTAGTTTGTGCTGATGCTCAATAAAGTCATAAAGTGCTTCCCTAGGTTTGAGGAGAATTTCATAAAGTTGCATAAAGAGATTTTAAAACAAAATCTTAGCTCTGGCAATGGTTTTTTATTGATTGATTTTAGGGAGAGGAAGGGGGAGAGAGAAAGAGAGAGAGAAAGAGATTTGTCATTCCACTTATTTATGCATTTACTGGTTGATTCTTGTACGTGCCGTGACTAGGGATTGAACCCACAACCTTGGCATATGGGGAAGATGCTCTAACCAACTGAGCTACCTAGCCAGGTCCAGTTCTGGGAATATTAAAATCAGAACATCCTTTGGCTCCCCTCTATTTTGAAGTCAGGTCTCAAGCTGAGCAAATTATACAAGTTAGGCCATATGAACATGCTAAAGAAATCCTCAGCTAAATTTAGTATATTATGCATGTAACATTAAAACTAACATTTAAATCAATATTATAAAATAAATCATAAAGCTGAATAATAACAACCACAGTAGTTATATTTTTATCACAGTAGTTATATTTTTAAGCTTGCCAGACACTGTGGTGTGCATTACCTCATTCTTTAAAACATGCATCTTAAATCATGTAGAAAAGTGAGCGAAGTAATGTGGTGAGATTTATTCTTTTTTTTCTTTTTTGCTTTCACTCTAATGTTAAGATTTCTGTGATGAGATCAAATCTTATCCTTAGGGTTGATTTTACTATATCTTTACAGTAAGTTTTCTTAGCACTACAATTATAATAAAATAACTTAAAGATGTAAAGTACTGGAAGCAGAACCAGTGAAAAATCAAATTTAAGTACATCTCAATATTTTTGGTTGAACATTTGAGCCATTTAGGAAATAAGAATAAATAAAAGAATAGAATAAACTTACTAAGTCTTCCCATTTGAAACTATCCACTTTGTAGTCAAAATATTTTCAATGGGCCATTTTTATATTCCTTTGATGTGAATTCCAAAACAACTTAATGGAGAGACAGCAGACAGTGGACCCCTCATTGAAACAATAATGGCTATGAAATTTAAACTCTAAAGTATTTTTAGTGTGAACTTCCCACTGTGGAAACCGTAGAAAATCACAAATAACACAGTTGGATTTTGATCAGCTGGGACCTGCTCTAATCAGTTCAAACTCCAGTACCGTTGACCAAAGCCCAAGGTTTCCGTGCACTGTTAATCACTGCGTGCCTCTTTAGCAGATTTATTCACTTGAGGATGTAACCTTTAAATGAATGCCATTTTTGTAAATTCCACTTAAGAGGATCCTTCTAAAAGCCACAGTGAGATGCCATACTGGCCTTCTTGTTAAATTTTCTCAAAGCTGATTTCCTTAGAGGCCATGGGGAGTGCCGTCTGGCATCAAAACCAAAGAGATTCCTGGGGTTGCAGTACCAAACCCTACCTCTGACCACATGCAACCTGTAAATTTCCTCTGTGTAAGATTTCACAGCTCAGAAGAAAGCTTTATTTATGTGTGCCTTGTAGAGCATAAAGTCGCTTTGTGACAGGATAGCACCTCAGGATATGTGAAGGAAGGAGATTCTTAAATAATTTTGAGCACCATGACTAACTGGCTAGCCCCAACCCTAAGAAAAGAGATTATAAATATTATGTTTTAGATTCAGTGTACATGTTATAGGAGTGATTCCTAATCTGAAATATTTTGTTCTGATTCCAGTACCGGGATGCTCTGTGATTCAAAGGAGTCTTAGTATTACTACCTTATTTTACTCTTGATTTATTAAGACATCTGAGTTGCTTTTGTGAAGTGAAGTAAAATTTAGGCGTCCTCAGAGAAAGCAGGACATAAGAATGTTGAATTATAAGGACAGTACTCACCGTTGTTATGTTGCCTCTGGGGGTAACTTCCAGATGCTTTGGGGGAAGCGGGAGAAATTCTCAAACACTGGAAACCTTTCAGAACACCTGCACTGGTTTAGATTACGATAACGCAGCAGAAATTTCTTGCTAACCACCACCTGCTGAGATTACTGGCTTGCTAATCAAACCTTATCTTTCATTTGGCCTATATGCAGCCATTTGAGAAAACTATAGAAAAATCCATTAATGTCTGGTTTGAAGGAAATTTTTCAATTTGGAATGTGAAATATATGCATTTTTCAAAATACTGTATGTTATTTTTTACCATCTTCCCTGAAAACTTGGAATCCTAAATCAGCTTGGGAAGATGCTCAGAGACACAGAATTCTCAGCTAATGGTTTCTGGTCACCTTTATTCCCTGAACTTGTTTTATAATCGAGTAGGAACCGTCCTAACATGTGAAATGTACAGGATATGGGGAGGAAGCCCACAAACCCCATTTCAAAAACAAAATCCAATCTTTTCATTAATTAACAGTAATTATTAACTAAATGTCTTTATTGGGAACTTACTATATGCCTTCAACCCTACTTATTCCAAATGTAGTGTGGAATCAAACAAATGCATTCACAGCTGTCACGGAGCTTAGGGTTCAATGGGAAATGACACACAGTCACCGGTTAACTATTAGTGTGACATATGTAATGATGGAGACATGCGGGGCTATGGCAAAGCGCAACAGGCTAGGAGACCTAAACTTCCAAAGGGCTGGGGAAAGTGGAAGTCCCTAAGGATCCTCTGAGGAAAGAACTCCAAGTGGGGCTGAAGTTCCAGTGAGTCAGGAAAGAATTGGGAGAAAGAGATGGAGCGGCTGCAGGATGATGGCAGAAGCATAGGAAGGGGCTGAAGAAAGCCATGGAAGGGATGCAGGGGCATAGGAGGGCATGCCATGATTTTATATATATATATATTGGAAAATCACACAGAAGGGGAAAATACAGGAGAGGACTGGAGTTAATTAGATACAGGACAGTCTGTGAGAAGTCTATTCCAAGAGTCTCAATGAGAAATGCTCGTGGCTTAGTCTAGATGCAAAAACTCCATTTCAAAACGTTTAGAAAGGTTTGATTTTTCTCTGAAATAAATTAAATCTTGGGGAGACTGAGCAGAAGCGAGACAATAAGGAAACAGAAATACCAGCCTGCAAGCAAATGCACAAAAATCGGAAGTTGGGGCGTTAGGAAAAACCTCGCCTATTTTTTTTAGTTTTAGCTGAAGTTGGCATTGTTGTTATTAGCACCCTAATGAAAGAAGAGGAACTTGTTATCTTGATAAAAATTGCCACCCAACATTTTTGATTAAAGAAAGCTGCTTTTATTTTGATAGAACTTTTCATTTTATTTGTCTTATCTTTGATCTGACTCCTGTCAGAACCTTTCTTTCACAAGAGGTCTTGAATATTACAGGAAGCAACATCTGTAATTTAAAACAAGGTGCTCTAGTCTGGGCTAGTAATTACTTTGGAGTGAGTTTCCGAAAGAGGGAAACATCCATGGTAAATGCTATACCCTTGTGCCTTCCTTTCCTGCTCAGCTACCATCCAGCCAGCATCCCTTCCCCACAAATTGCCTGATGCCATTCCTAACCTGTGTTTACATCAAAGCTATAGATGATCAGAATTACTCACAGATAGTAAACAAATTCACTAGAATACAAGCTCTGTAAGGGATTTTTATGTCTTCTTTTCCCTGCATATTCCAGAACCTAGACGCACAATAAATAGTCGTTGAAATAATGAGGAAAAAAAAGTTGACATAATTCCAAATATTGTCTTTTATTCAATACACAAGGCTTACCTCACTTAGAAAGTATGTTCTCTTTACCCTGATGTTTAGACCCTCCTAAGCACAGCCCCATTACAATTGTCTTTTACTCTCACCAAACTGTTAATCCTGACTCTCTCCCCACAAAATAATTTTGTTTTTGTTTGCATATCTTTCTTATTTTGTCCCTCAACATTGAATTATATCTGTCCCTCCCCTCCCCACAGTTCTACTGTCAGCACGTTCAGGATTGGTCCTTTCAGGACCAGTTCGAAGACCAGCTCTGTCAAGAAGCCTCTCCACGTAGCTCCTCACCACACCTAGATATGCCCACTCCTCCCCTGAGACACCCGAGACGAGTTGCCTTCCATCGCATCCCCTTTAGCCTGCCTCTTATTAAAAGAGTAGATGTGCTTATTCTATCCTGTTGTGTAATTCAGGATTTGCTAAGGAAAACCAAACCACTCTTGGTATTTCCAATAGAGGGAATGAAATAGAAGGGATTTATTATGTAGCTGATAAGAGAGCAGACAAGTAAGTTCCACGAGGCAGGCCAGAGATTAGCAATAGCAGAAAGCCCTTGTCACCCTTGGGGATGGTGAGACAACTGAAGGAGGTGATAAAGGTAGCACTGCCAGAGCCCGGCTGGAGCCCAGAGCCCAGAGCCTTCTGGCCAGAAACCTGGTGGGGGCTAACTGGCAAAATGCAGGATCATGGCGGGGGTGGGGGGCGTGTAACTGTCTCCTGGGAGCTGTAGCAATAGAGGTGATGTAGCTACAGCCAGAATTCTCCAGTTACACCCAGTTCCTCTCCTCCTGACCAGATTTTCAAAGCCTTCCATTGGCCCAATCTACCACAGAAACAGTTCCTGGGGCCTGAGAAATGTAGCTCCCTGCCATCCAGAGAAGAGCAAGGGAAAGGTGAGAAATGAATGAGAGAACAAACAGGCAAATACACTGATCACTATCTTTTGGGGGGAACAAATGCTGCGTGATAATAGAGACACCCTTTAGTACTTAGTATTGTACAATGTCTTACACAAAATATTGATTATATATCCTACTTCTAAAAAGGAGAGAATCATTCTGTACGAAGATGAAAATAAGAATTCACATGAGGTGTTGCTTAAATAGTGATTCCTTCTGCATGTCCACTAATCATCAAAATAATTTTTGAAACCTATGAAGCCTATTTTTTACAAGCAAAATGACTTCGGCACTCCTACTAAGTCCTGTATTTTTCTTTTTCTGCTGAAACTTTCCTGGGTTGTTTGATTCACCAAAGCAGAGGTCCTAGATCTTGTTTGGATCTTGAAACCCTGTGAAAAATCTGATGAAACTGTCAACCTTTGGGAGTGGGATGGGTGGGGAGAAGTGTGTACATTCACATGTGCATCCAATGCTGCACGCACTTTGGGTGTCTGCATAGCCCAAAGCCTTCCCAGTAGTCTCCCGCATCACAGACAGACGGAAGTCTTGATATTGACCTATGAACCAAATGAAATCTATAAAATAGCACAGAGCATGCCAGGAGTGAACTACTCTTGTTCTCCTCAGTGTGGTCACCTTTAAGTAACCTAGACAGATGACTACAGTCTGAAAAGGAATTGTCTAGAGCCTCAATATGTTCTCACAGGGAGGGGGTGGGTAGGGTGAGGTGAATTTGCCCATCAGAATACGTTAGACAATGTCTGGAGACATTTTCTAAGTTTTATGACTCAGGTACAGGCATGCTCCTGGCATCTAGTGGGTACACGCCATGAAGTTGGTGTATATCCTACAATGCACAAGACAGCCCCATGACAAAAAATTATCCAGTCCTCAAGTTCAATAGTGCTGTGGTTAAGAAACCCTAACTTTGAGCAAGAGCAATTACATTCTTCTACAAGACTCAAAAAGATGACATTAATTTCCAGTGTAAGATACACTTTCCATTTCTTTAAGAAGCTATTATCCTTCAAAAATATAGGCACTTGTATCTTGCTGACATATTTAATTAATCATAGTTCACTTATGTCTCTGAGATCTAAGGTTCTTAATCTTTTATGTCAACTCTGTCACTGTACCTTTGTGACTAGTCTATGGCCTATTAGACGGTGAACAATGAATTTCTATTATGCTTAGAGAAAAACCACTCTCTAGCCCAGGAAACTTGGCTTTCAGGGAAAAAATGTATACCAAATAACATAAAAAGATATACCTAAAATCTTAACTATGCAAAATTAAGAATATGAACTCAATGTATACTCGGAGTATCCAAGTACAAGTCCACTTTGTCCCATTCCCAGACAGGTATGCATCAAAAGCCCCAGACTAAATACTCCCAGACCTCAGGCCACACTCGAGTAATCCCACATAGACTGAGGTAAGTTTCCAAAGCTGTTTCAAGGTGGGCTCCTGCAGCAGGCTGGCCCTCGGAAACCCATTCTGGCCTTCCGTTTCAAAGCAGGTTTATATGTCAGGACCGGGCTGATCCTAGGGAGTAGTTTCTGTGCATGTGATGCACACGCCCACTGAATCCGAATGGGGGCCTGTAGGGAACCGTCAGGTGAGAGCTGCAGGTCTACAGCACAGCCTTCCATGCACATTGTCCAGGAAAGAGCCTGGACTGTGGCTGAACTTCTCTTCCAGGGAAGGCCACAGAACCAAATTTAATCAGTATTATGTCAGAACTCTTCCACTTTGGTTATGCTTCAGAGATCTCAGAGATTCTAGAGCTGCCAGGCCATCACCTGCAAATTCCAGGTCCCATCTGGACCCAGATCCAGACCAATGACAGGGGACCCAGGCTTTTGACTCTCTCTAGCATCTGACCGGCTCCCACAGACCCAGCCTCCAAGGCTGACCCCAAGACCCCATGTTACAGGCTCACCTCAGTGCCAGGCTAGCTTCCAGACCTGCAAGACCAGGCTCCTACCAGGTCGCAATACCAGATCAGCCCCCATGGGCCCAGTTGTCTCCAGCACCTAGGTGATCCCTGTGGATCGAGGGCCCAGGTTGGCACATGGAGACCCAGGTTCCAGGACTGTTGCCACACCAGGCCTACCCTAGTGAACCCAGGCTCCAGGCACACCCTTCCTCTTGCAAATTCTTCGCTATCCCTCCCGAAGTGCTTGATTGCATAGGTGCAGACCATGGCCTGGCCAAATGGACACAGCCAAAAAGCCATCACCCAATAAAACGTGATGCCTGTTTTATAAGCAATAAATACAAAAATAAAAACAAACATGAGGAAGAAGGCTGAGGAGAAACACCTAAAACTGGTGAAAATGTTTATTTCTGTGTACTAGTAATATAATGGAAGATTTTATTCGTTCTTGTATCAGCCCGCCTTTCTCAACGATGTTAAATAAATACATAAAATCTTGCTATTTTAGGCAGAAAAATATGGGATTTTAAAAATGTTAACAAATTAAGTAATACTCAAAGCCATAAGAAGGAAAAAAGAGACAAAGTCATCACTTAGCTAATCAATACCTCATAATATATTTATTTAGCTATCAGCTGAACAAACAGTCAGCTTGGAAAGCATCCCTCACATCTCACGAACAATGGATCTCAACACTTGGTAAGCCTCACCCAGTGCAGGGCAGGGCCAAGGGTGGGTTTCCAGTGGCTCCTACAAAAAGGGACATGTGAGGGGCTAGGTCTCAATTTATTTCCCCTAGATACAGGGGTGTCACACTCATTTTCACTGGGGACCACATCAGCCTCGTGGTTGCCTTCAAAGAGCTGAGTATAACTTTAGGACTGTATAAATGTAATGACTCCTTAACAGTTAAGCAAGAGCTCGGCGCTGGGTAGAAACAAGGCACCGGGCCGGATTCGGCCCTCGGGCCTTGTGTTTGCCACCTGTGCCCTGGAAGGTAATACTTCTCACCTGGGTGATCCCTTACAAACTCGGGGGATGTGAAAGTTTCCAGGTGATATGATCTTCCATTGCTTCACTATTGATATTTTGACAAATTTTAGTTACATTACATTTTACGTTACCGTTGTCCTGTGTGTTGTGAGTGTAATGAAATAAAAGAACAGATTTTCTCTAATGGAAACAAAATATTTTTCTCATAATGTAATTGACTCTCACACAAGCCAACTTCAATTCCTCAGTGGATTTAGATTATAAAAAGTCACAGCTGGATGAAATTTTAGACTAACTCCCTCTGTTGACAGATGAGAAACTGGGTATGAGAGGTGAGGTGACCTGCTCAAGGACACTCGGGGGGTGGGGACAAAAGCAGGACTGTTACCTTGCCCTCTGTGTGTGTTCTTTTTTTTTTTTTTTTTAATTCTTTACTGTTGATACTGTTACAAATGTTCCCCATTGCCCCCTCTCTCTTTGCCCACCTCCATCCAGCTCCTGCCTCCCCTCCCCTGGCCTTTACCACACTACCGTCTGTGTCCACAGGCTATGCATATATGTTCTTTAGTTAATCTCTTACTGTATCACCCTGCCTTCTTACTTAGTGCCTGCTTGTGTCAAAAAAATTATTAACCATCATGAAAGCATAATAAAAACAAGATACTAATAATTTTTCTTGATTGTAGTCATTTTTTAAATTATATTCATGTAAGTGTATTCAAAACTGTGGCATCAGATACTGTGGCCACCAGATGCATATGGACGATGTGCACTTAAAATGTGTCTAGTGTGACTGAGGAACTACATTTTTAAATTTAATTTTAATTAATTCAAAATTTGAAACGTACTTAAGTTTGGAAACTTAGAAGTTAGATTTGGGACAATGTGGATATATGAATCTACTTTTCTAACTGTAAATTTTATGAAATCTAAATGAAGATCAAGTATTTCCAATGAAAACTGAAATGTACTATAAAAAAAATGCACACAAGATTTCAAACACAGTATAAAAAATATAATTCACAAATAACTTTATTGATTATATGTTAAAGAGATAATATTTTGGCTATACTGGGTTAAATAAAATAATATTGAAATTCATTCCACCTGTTTCTTTTTACTTTTTTCAGTGTGTCTATTAGAAAATTTTTAATTACATATATGTCCCTCATTATGTTTCTATTGGACGGCACTGATATAGAACCTCAATTTTTTCCCAAGTTTCTAATAAAGTTTACCCAAATATCTCTTCTGTGTTTCTAATTGCATTGGGGTACCTAGGACAAACTTCTGCTGCTACTCACGCTGGATTCCTCTGTTAGTTTCTGAAACATATCAATTGGAAATGAACACCTGCAATTCGGGATATTGGCATTGTGATGTACTCCTGGTGAAAGAGACACTTGCTGGAAATTTCAGGGATTTGGGAGTTAAGAAATAGTTGAAGGAAATCATCAATATTTGTGATGCTTCCCTGTTATCACACGACATTGGAATCACTGATGTAAATCCTGCAGATACATTCTGAATAGTGTCTGAGCCCTGGATGCTGTTTCGCTGATAAAGATTGTGGAGACTCTGAGGCTCCCGTAGGACCTTTCCCTCTAAAGTATCTCCGTTAACACCACCTTGCCTTTTCAGTCTGCGTAACTAGCAAACTCCACACATTGAACTAATATAAGGTTTCTTAGCATAATTTCATTTAGGGATCATATATAAAACCAGCGTTTGTGTTCTTTGTCCATGACATCAGACATATGGTATGTCCCTTCTAATTGGCAGCCACATGTTTCTCATTCTCAGCTTCAGGGTCCTTTCCTGGCAAACCACAGGCTCCCTCTGATATGCCATGACATGCCATCCCATGCATGTGTCACAAACCTTCCTTCCAGGCACTCCAAAGGATGTCTTGACTCCCTCCCTTTCTTGGCACTCAGATGTTCGTTAGTATTTGTTATGGGCTGAATCATGCCACCCACCCCCACCCCCAATCCATTTGTTGAAGTCCTAAACCCTGGTATGTCAGAATGTGACTGTAGTTGAAGATAGGGTCTTTAAAGACATAATTAAAGTAAAATGGAATTATATGGGTGGGCCCTAAGCCGATAGGACCCGTGTCCTTATAAGGGAATATATCAGAATAATAATGGTAATGTTTGTTTTGCATAGGAGAAAATTTAGGCTTAAAAATTATATACAGGAGGTTTTAAATATTATACCTACACTACCCATGTTTATGCATTTGTGCACACACACTCATGCACACCTGCCTATCAATAAGAGGTGCCCATTGCAATGGGAAATTTTCCACTTTTATATTAGATTGAATTCAACAGACATACAGGCACTGGCTGTAGGCAAGTTTCTCTCATGCTTCTGAGTGGAGAGGGTCCAAATAAGCTGGACCCAGTCCTTGCCCTGTGGTCCCGGCCACAATGCCATCATTAAAAATGGAATTTGAACTCGACACCTCACACGATTTTAAAGCTTGTAGAAAGGTGCTGGGGGAACATTAAATGGAGTGGAACAGCTGCTTGCCCCTCACATCTTGGTTTCGTTACTTGCTGCTGACAAGACTACTTAGTTTCCCCAGTTTGATTGCTCGTGGAACCTGCCCAGGCCATGAGGATGGTCCCTCGTTAAACTGCATTCTCCTCCCTTCACACTGTGCTCCCTGCTGGTGGGACAGAGCCTGATGTTAGACCCTCCATGCTGTGTTTGTTTTTAACACATGCACTCTTCAGAAAGGAAAATAAATGAGTCTATCCAGATGTCTTAAAGAATAACACATCAGCAAGGTGATAGTCTACCAACGCAAATGACAGGAACATCAAGTTCATTTACATGTTTTTTTTCCATCAACTTTTCCAAGATTCAAAGGAAACATGACTTCTAAAAGCACAATACAACTAAAATATAATCCTGTTAAATGTCAATATTTTACACTTCTTCCCTAAAGACATTAGACTAGAAATAAAATATTTGTATTAGAAACATCTATTAAAGGTTTAACAAAGTGCTAGGGGTGATCACAGAGATACATAAAAGGATTACTGTAGTTGAATTGGTGGGAATTGCTCTGCATATTGTTAGTTTGCTAGGGCCCCAGTGATGGAGTGCTAAAGACTGGGCGGCTTAGACAACAGAAATTTATTTTCTTACAGCTCTGGAAGCCAGAAGTCCAAGGTCAGGGGATCAGCAGGTGGAATTACTTCTGAGGCCTCTCCAGCTTGCAGACGGCTGTGTTCTCTCTGTTCTCGTGTGCTCACCCCTAGGTCTCTGCGTGTGCTGTCCCTTCATGTATGGACACCAGTCATATTGGACGAGGGCCCACTCCTCTGACCTCATTTAACTTAGTGACACCTTTACGGGCTCTATCTTCAAATACAGTCACATTCTGAAGTACTCAGGGTTGTGGTTGCAACATAGGAACTTCGGGGAGACACAATTCAGCCCATAACAGATACACTTTGTTTCTGGAGGTGTTTTGTTGTAGACTACAGCACATTCAATATATATTTACATGTATTTTAATGCAATATAGCACAATTATATGTATTATAGGTAATATGTGCTATGAATGGTAATATGCATGTACTGTCCTCATATATTATGTACAGGGGGACAAAAGCAGGTTTACAGTGGTGAGTACATGGAGCAGTTTATTCTTGTGTTATTTACTTATTATTGTATTATTTGTCTTTTTCTTCTTCTTATCGTTGTTACTTTTTATCCTTACTTATGATTTATCTTTTAGGTGACAATGGTTGGTAATTTAACCTACTTTTGCCCTCAGTATATTACGTATACTATATAACATATAATATATATCACACAACACAATAATACTATTGTGTTATATTGTGTATATATGTTGCATCACACATGTAGTGCCACTACTTTGCCAGGCTCAGCCCATGTCAAGGGCTGCCTCTTAGCCTAGTGTCTGCTTTGGCTCCTCATTAACTTCCCACTCCCCACCCCCACCAAGCTCTCTTGCTGCTCCCCTTGTAGCCCTAAGAAAAACATTCTTGGCTCCTGGTCAAGGCCTTTTATTATCCATTAATGCTTTGCATCTGTTTTCCTCTTTGCTTTTTTACGTTTCCTCAGATTCTACAAATAATCTAGTTCCTAACTGATTGCCTATACTTGAACCCCACCCCCAGCTTCTCCTGAACTTAGATGTATTTATTCTTCTGGAGTTTCTATATTTTCCTGGGTTTCTGACCCATAACTTTTTCCTAAGCCTCTCTCTTCCTTGTGTACTGTCCTGGAACCTTGCTGTGGTATAGAAGTCTGATTTGAAGCAATTTTGTAATAAATCACTTCTGCATACAGGAGAAAGTCAAGAATTTCTGGCCGGGGATTCTTCTCCTTCATGTTCTTCAATCTCCACATTTTTAATCTGAGTAAAAATCTCCAAGACAAAAAATAAAAAATGCCCTGGCTGGTGTGGCTCAGTGGATTGAATGCCAGCCTGCTAACCAAATGGTCACTGGTTCGATTCCCAGTCAGGGCACACACCTGGGTCGCAGGCCAGATCCCCAATAGGGGGTGCTCAAGAGGCAACCACACATTGTGTTTCTCTTCCTCTCTTTCTCCCTCCCTTCCCCTCTCTAAAAATAAATAAATAAACTTTTATTAAAAAAAGTAACAATATACCTTAGTTTAAGTTTTTTATACCTGTTAATTTTATTTCTTCCTTTTTCATTTAAAACACTATCCCAATTCTTCCCAATTCAATGGACCCAACTCAATAATAATCCTCTGGGTCCTCTATCCTTTGGTTTTATCCATTAAGCAAGTACAGGAGGGACAGCTGAGAAATGAGAATATAAAGTCATCGAATTACTATAACACATAATCACTGCCAGCTATAAATGTCTTAATAACTTCATGGTTTATTCGTCTGAAAATTCAGCCGGTTCAATCTTGTGTTTTACATAGACATTATTTCCTTTTAGTCATGCTGAAAGCCAAGTTTGGTTTTAGTGCAAGCTATGTTATACTGAAATATTAGAATCATGAAACTAACCTCCAGAAGATCCAAGTGTATGGATTTGGGGCAGGCTTAATTCAATTAGCCCTACAGTGGTAATCTATCTAAATTCCTCCATAACAACCATGCAGACATTTGTTTTGGTCATTTTTCAAGAATTGAGCTTTTGGCATGAAAAAGACATTCCAAGAATAAGAAATTCAAGTGGCTATTAATTACACATCTCACCCCAAACTCTCTTGTAACAGCTTTATACTTTTCCACCCACAGCTTTATACTTTTCCACCGGTTGTGAGAAATGGCAAGATCCAGGCTTGTGCTCAGAGTCAGCCTGCAGCCTGCAGAGCAGGCCTCCATATCTGGGGTGCACTCTGTCTGTGCTTTGCCGCGCTTTGCCTATCTGCGGAAACTTGTGGATGGCACTCTACTGGTTTAAAGTTGAGTCAAAGGACTTTGTCTACACTGACAAATCCACATTTAATACAGTGGGAAATGCCACTACAATGAAACAGAAAGCAAAACGAGCCTTAATATTTATCTATTAATTTTCATTTCTTTAAAATATTTTTAAACACTATGCACCCCAGGTATATTTCCCCACAAATTACCAAATAACCATAAAGGTGTCATCCTGTGGTGACTGAGATTGTGGTCTCTGCAGGCAGACCACCTCGGGCAAGCGCTACTACTTATTTGCTGACTTAACTCTGTGCATCCCAACTGTTTTCATCTGTAAAACGCAGCTCATCCCAAAGCCCCCTTTTCTGTTCGTGTGAGGATTAACGGACTTTATACATGGAGAGTACTTACAACGGTTTCTGGCACATAATATTAATTGATATAAGTAATTTAATTGGCAGTCTGACATTTGAGCTTTAATGAAGAAGCCTACTATCTTACTTTCTTATTGCATTAATGTGAAATTACATACAGACTGCAAATTATTCTCACATAAACTAAAATTAATTTAAGGGATTAAAGTAGTGTAGAGTGGTCTAGTATTCTACATCTGGTCTTCCCAATAATGTAAAACACTTTAACAAATATACAACAACTATGCAGGTTCTAGCACTTGGGGAGAGGAAGAAAGAGCCAAGGGGAATAAAGGCAATTAAGGACAGTGCTAGTGAGTGTCAACCTACAGTCTCTTGGGATCTATTTACACAGTAACCTCAGACTACACCTCCTCAGGTTCCAGGGTACACTTAGTTTCTCCAAGCTGGATGCTATGAAACCAGCCACTGCAAAGGAACGGAATGACTGTGAGGAGCTGAGGCTAGTGAATAAAATACCAACCTTTTGGGAAGTACATTTGGAAAAGACTCTGATTCATAAAATTAGAGAAACCACACTCTGCATATTTATTATTTTAAAGTCTATCCCAGAGGGGAATTGAATCAAAGAGGACTTATTTTTATTAAATAAGATTCCAGGATTTGTTGCTAATCGGGGACTTTAAAAAACAGCCACAAGATTGAAGGTTCAATTGAACAACTTCTTTCTTTTCTTTTTTTTTTTTATCCACTTTAACAAGCACATGCATTTGGAACCACTCAGACAGATTACATCAAAAAGATATTGAAGAAATTTGTTCTCCCTCATCACATAGTTTTTACAGAAAGCACAGTTATAATTACTTTTTCAAAATGGATTTGGTGCCAAATGTGCTGAGGGTATAAAGACTATATTGCTGAATTTTTTACAAACAGAATGTTAAGTAGATGCTGGGTAGTAATCAATTAAAAAACTTATTTTTCAGGTAGTAAGAAGGTAATCGACTTCTTCAAAATAAATCATTCTAATAACTGTTTAAATCAAAGATCTCAACTGCAAATTCACAAAGCCAAATAGCTTCCTATTTAACATCATGCAGA
>VMDR010018194.1:0-19396 GCA_007922815.1 Macrotus californicus | reverse complement strand
AGGGCACAGGGGAATAAAGGGGGTAAAATGGGACAAGTGTAAGAGCATAATCAATAAAAATATATTAAAAAAAACATTTTCTTCTCTCATATTTCTGTCATTGTGTTTTTATACAATTAAAAATTACTATATTTTTACTAAGCTTTAGGGTAAGGACAGAAGTAAACGCATGTATTATTTCTCCCATCTTCATCTGGGAGTTCAGCAATTGCTGTCATTTTATTTTCAGCTTTATTGAGGTATAATTGACAAATGAAATTGTAAAATATTCAGACTGTACATCATGGTGATTTGATATATGTATATGTTGTGAATGGATTCTTACCATCTAGTTAATTAACACATTCATCACCTTATTTGTGAAAACACTGAAGTTCTACTCTCTTACAAAATTTCTACTCTCTTACAAAATTTCAATTTCAAATTTCAAACTTCTTTGGTGGAACCAAAGATGTATAAAGAGTTTAAATATAAACTTGTCTTACTTGTGTATTTTTTGTACATGGGGCAGAATTGGAGGAGGCATTCACAAAGGGTTGTTTGTTTCATAGGATTAATTATAAATTCATCAAGAGAACACAAAATAGCATTACTCTCCCTAGAAGGGGTGTCCAACCTGCCGCCCAAGTTGGCTATGAATGCGGCCCAACACAAAATCGTAAATTTACTTAAAACATTATGAGATTTGTTTGTGATTACATGTCGCAATGTATTTACTGTGTGGCCCAAAATAGCTCTTCTTCCAGTGTGGCCCAGAGACGCCAGGAGGTTGGACACCCCTGCCCCAGAGCTCTGAACTGCATATTTGAATACTATTTTCTAGACCTTAGAGCACTCCCGTGTATTTATCCCCTTTGGTGCCTGAAAAAACTCTATGAAGTAGACAGGGCAGGAGTACGGTCCCCTCTTTACAAATGAGGAACCTGAAGCTCACTGAGGCTGAACACCCATAAGGACCCGTCCAGCTTAGTGCCAGAGACAGGACTAAAACCGAGGTCGTAAAATGCTGAAGTTAATGCTTTTCCTTCGGTCCACGCTTTCTCCGAGTAGTAATATTTCTACTTTTTTTTTTAACTTGGAAAATTGTGAGTTTTTTCCTATGATTTGTTTTACTTTTTCTTTTGAATTTACTTTTATTTTCACTGCAGTTGACATTCAACAGTATTTTATGTTAGTTACAGGTGCACAGCATTAGTTAGACACACAGAACTCCCGAAATGGCCCCGATACTTCTAGTACCCACCTGACACCAATATTTTCTTCTTTCATAACTGACCCAGGAGAGCATTCAACCCGATGGGATCGGATCCATTTCCATCGTACCATCCAGGGAGGGCCATGGTGGTCCACACCAGAACCACTCCTGGGGGATTAAAGAACCCCAAGGTTCCTGAACACCAACTGGAAGAGATTCTGATTTATAAGGTCTGAAGTGTGGACCGAGAATCTGCATTTTTAAATAGCTCCCTAGATGATACTGTCATGTAGCCTGACTGAGAACCACTGCCCTGAGGGGCTTGGACGTGATCGGAGGGGTCTCCCAGGCTTCAAGGTGAGGATGGTCAAATGCCAGTTCCCGGAGTGTCACAATTCAACCATCCAGACAGCGGGCATCCCAGCCGGCCACAGTCTGAGCTATTAGCTTCATCCCTCCCTCTCCTCCTCATGGCCCTTGGAGGACCTCACTTCTGCCCTCATTACCTGGTCTGCCAACTCACAGAATGGAGGCTCCCCTGCCAGCCCCGCCACTGCTCCATTTCAGCTTGCGGGACCTAAAGGATTCAACTCCCAGAAAAAATTAAATTGAAAACCTTCCTCCCTGATAACTTAGGACCTCTTGTGGAGCTCAGCTCTCACTGGAGACAGAGGAAATAATAAAGGGCTCTGCTCGTTATCTGATTGGCAGCCCTAGAAACATTATCCCTGGCTCTCGGGTGGCCTCCTACCGGAAAATATAAAATCTGAATACCTTTAGGTCAGAGAGGATCATTTTTGGCGTCAAAATGCAGGTATATGCACACAAATGCACGGTAGTGCACAGGGGAGTAGGCCCCATTTCTAGAATCTGAAGGTCCCTGATCTAAAGAAGGTCAAAGAATGACAGGGTATAACAGGAGTCTTGGAATTTTATTTACCATTGAGAGTAAGGACACTGAGCCTGTTTGGCAGGGGAATGGGAGAACCACCATGCACATCTTAGCCTGAAACACAGAGAACTCGCCTGGGGAAAAATACCCTGAGGAAGGAGTTGGTGCATAAATTTGTAAACAGCAACTCAGTCATTGGAGGAAAGGGAGGACTTTGACTACAGCGTTAAGGCCCTTTCCAGACCAGACAGGCAAGCCCCACAGGCAAGCCCCACAGACAGAGTACCTACCACTTTCTTTCTGCATAAGTCATTTTGCTCACACAAAGCCTCACACTCCTAGCCCAATAAATGGCCTAGAGTGAGAACTTGACCCAATAGAGGTCAAGTCAATAGAGGCTAGAGGGGAATGTGAGGCAGCCTGGAACAAGAATTCTCAGACGTGACAATGGCAATTAAGTCAACCTGATTCTTTAAGAAATGTATTTACTTGATTCAACAAATATTTCCTGAGCACGGACTATGTGTAGGTACTTTATCTTTTAATTTATTTAACAGGTACTTCCATTGAACACACTCTGTGTCAAACACTAATATAAATGCTTTCCATTAATTTATTTTTATAACAACCCTCTAAGTTAGCTACTACCACCTCCCAATTGGAAGGCAAAAAATAAATAAATAAGCAGCAAAGAGCCTAAGTAACTTGTCCCAAGGCTACACACTGAGTAAGTGGTAGAACCAGTCTTTTACATTCCAGGGATATATTAATAAACAAAAGAGACCAAAATCCATGTTCTCAGCCAATTTATTTTCCACTAATGATTTGGCCCGGACATGTGGGGAAAGAGAGTCAGTGGAACTGGCCACGGAAGCTAAAGCTACCAAAGGGTGAATGCCGGCAGCAAAGGCCATGTGGCAGCAGAGGCCAGAAGGAGGTATGAGGGAGGTGGTTGCAGATGACAGAAAAAGTTCAAGACCAGTGTAGGGGCCCAGCACAACACACAGACCCCAAGAACACTCCTGTTGCCAGCTGCGTTCACATCCATGAGGCCCAGCTTCGTGGCTGAGTTTGCAGCCTCTTTTCCTTACAGTAAGTCTAGTAGCGCTGAAGGAATCTAAGAGAATTTTTGTTTCTCCACTGCTTTGACAGCCCCCAAGATTCAGCCCCATGGAACCCCAGTCCCTCGTGAAAGCAAGGACTGCAAGGAACAAAGGAGGCAGTGCACGCACACAGTCTGGGAGGTTAAGAGAACAAGGTCGCGTTCCTTCGGGATAAGCACAGACGCAGAAAAAGGCACAGAACGGGATGAGATCTTTCTGCTTCAGAGAAGTGCAGGGCCAGCACAGGGCAGTGCCAATGGGTGTCACCCTCATTTAAGAGTGTGATAGCAGCCCCAGCCCTGCAGTCCCTAAGTTCAGCAGCAGTGAGGCCAGCAGGACAATAGCACTGCATCTTAGGCACCGTCCACGTTGGTCCCTGGGTATGATGTGGGATAGCTTCAACTTTATCAACAGGGTACAGAAGAAGAGCCCTCCCCCTCTGCCTGGAGGGGAGTGGCACCTGAGGAAGCTAGCATTCCTGAAGTTACAACGGAGAAGGAACAGAGCAAAATGGCAGCCACCACGTGGAAACCAAAAGGATTTATTTATAAGCACATCTAAGATACCCCTTGGAAACTGCCAGGAATAATTAGGGAGCATTTTATAGAAGACTAAAATAATGCACTAGAATTTTGTAGTTAAAATGGAAGTAATGCTGTTTTTTAAAATTTTCACTGAGAACCCATTTAAGCCTTTAGTCTGACAAGGCCAGGAGGAACGTGAATAATTCTTTTCTTTGGTTTTCCTTTGTCTCACCTAGGTCAGAGCCCTTATGCTCTGGCAAAGCTATGTTTACCAGGGCTGTGCCAAGCCCACCGGGCCTCCTTCTCACCTCTGTTGTGTCTCAGGAAGCCACATCCCAGCACTGAGTCAACGCTGAGGTTGGGGAATGCTCAGCAGGACGCTCCAGCAATTCTGATGCAAGTGGGAGGGATTTCTTGGCAAGGGCTGGCTCACTGGAATGTGGTCCATTAGGCAAAAGAGTTCGTGGTAGCTGCAGTATTGCAAGCACTTCAAAGCTGGAAAGGTCCACAGGGATGGCCTAATTTCCTCACATCGTAGATGGGGGAACAAATGAGAATTTTATGTGACTCTGCAGTGACTTCCTGTTACCTGGCCATTCCCCCATATTCAGCGGTATCAATTTCTGCTGCCCCCCCATCCCTCCAGCCCCTGAGCAAACTGACCCTGTCATCTCGTCTCTTTCCTCCAGCTGAGGAGGAAACTATGTGGGAAAGCTTATTGTTTACCAGAATCACCGAACTAAGTTAGGTGAGCTGTATGGTGTCCATCTCATCAAGGTCCCAAGAAGTTCTAAGATTGACAATGATGATGATGATAAAAAAGAACAGCAACATTAATAACAGTGGTGGCTCCCATTTTTCAAGCTGGGCAATATACCAAATACTTTATACACATTTTCTCACTGCATGCTTACCATCACTTTTAAGAAATAGGTATTATTCTTCCCACTGTACTGAGGTTCAGACACCATGACTCACATGCCAAGTTGCCAAAATATTAAGTGGTAGAGGAGAGCTTTGCACCCAAATTATCCCTCCTTACCTTCGTTAGATGCTGCTCAATACCCACTCTTTCACCTTGGAAGTGAAAGGACTTCAGCTATGTAGGGCTGGGCCAGCTGGGCTGGAAGAGTTTCTACCCTGGTTCTCTGTAACGGGAGTCCATTCGCCAGTGTCCTCTGCCTCCCACCTCCTTGGAGGTTCCAGGAATTTTCTATTGCTTAAGGAAAAAAACTTAGCAAGTCAGAAATCTTCTTAAATTCTAAAGATATTAGTCTCTATTCAGTGGGGGGTAGAAAACCTAGGGATGAAAAGAAGCCTAAAGAGTCAGTCTTGAGGAAAATAAAGTCAACCCCATTTCCCATTCTATTCATTTTCTAACCCATTTAAATGGGATTCTAATTGCATAAAACAGCTAATTTTGTTCATTAAAGTTCAATTAAATTCATCTGAAACTCAGGATAATGGCATTGTTGTTGAACAGCCATATTAAAGATGAAACATAATCTCTGTTGACTACATTTCCTTTGACAAAATAAAGTTCAGCTACTAATGAGCTCGCTATACAAGGTCTCTTTTATAAGTGGCAACAAAGGGTGCAAATTTATGTACAGCGGTTTTCATTATCATCATCAACAGCCATTTCCTTTGTTACCAAAATATGCAGAAATGATTAGGAGCCCCTTTTTCTCATAGGGCTTTGATTTGGGGGGAAATGATACAACTTCATAATCATACCACGGTAAAGGCACACATTGAGAGCCCACGGGGGGGTGGCCGCAAAGCTTTACACACAACATTCTATGGACTAAGCTGCCATTTCAATTTCCAGCCATGCAGGCCTCAGACAAGGCCTCTCCTGGAGTCCATCTCTCTGAGGCGGGGCAAACAAGACATGTTTCTCCCCACCCATGCGGCCTACCTCGTTCCTTTGGGTAGCTTCAGTGAAGCACCTGTTTGCTTTCTGCAGTCAGAGAAGCGAGCAGCAGCCTGTAGCATGAGTCTGCGCTGCGAAGGAGCCTTCCCACCCTCTGGCAACACAGGCCCTTTTCCTGGGCAGCCAGCCACCAGGATGGCACAGCACTGGGTCCCTCCTCAGGGCCTGGCTGTGTGCAGCTAACCTCAGCTGGCAGGGTGTCTGGCCCTGGTCGGCAGTACAACTAAGCAGATGCCATCAGTCCCTCGCTCTGTAAGAGCATAATGCTGAGTGACCAGCGCAGTGAGGGTCTGTTATGATCACGGGGGCTACGGAGGTGAGTAAGGTTTGTGGAGCGGGGGTGAGTGTAAACTAAGAGACCCACATTCTCTTATCTGGAATTCTTGGGGCTAGATTGATTTACTTTGTGTGAGTTCAGAGTTTGAGAGAAGTAATTGCATCCCTAGTACCTTATATTATCTAACACCCCACATGGATGTTCTATAGTGATGCATTTGAATATTCATCATGCTAAGTGAGATAAAGACTATAAACAGGTCAAGTTTACTTCTAAGAGATTTATGATACAACTTACAAAAAAATCCCTGGGAGCAAAAGAGCACCCACACCGAAGAGGAAAGGACCCCAGGGGAGAGAAAGGGAAGAGTGTGGATCATTCATAATACTCCAAAGCAGGTGTAGTGAACTGCGGGAACCGACCTCTCTGGAACTCATGGGACACCTATCAGGAGGGTGTGAGTCCCGTCCCTGCTCTGGGCCAAGAATTTGTCTTTCTCCAAAGGGCCACGCTCTAGTGTTCCTGGGGGCTGCTGGTGCCAAGGGCCACACGCCCCCACAGGCTCCCGGTCCCAACCTTCAAGGACAGCTTTGTGGCCAGTAGTGCCGCCTCACTCTGTAATCTGCCACTGAAAAGCCCCACCACGACCATCACCACCATCACAAAGCTGGCCGAATCAACAGGAGGTAGATCTCCATTTGATCCAGTGCAGTCTCTTCAAATGGGTGAGTATATGTGTTCAGAAGAATTTTTCATGCTCAAGAACATATTTCATTAACATACTCTCCTTAGGTCTCAGTCTGCAGAGTTGCAGCAGAAATGAACTGAATAGTTTTGTAAATGCTGTTGTTATACATGAAGATGGAATGAACACTGTTCAACCAAAACTCACTACAGTGGTCACAGTTGCACAACCTTGTGAATGTGCTAAAAACCACTGAATTGTATATTTTAAATTGGTAAATTTTATGCAATTTGGATTATCAATTTTAAAAAATATTGGGTTGGCCAAAAAGTCTGGTTTTTTTTCTTCATAAAATAAAAGACACACTTTTCATTTTCACCAGTACCTTCATGGATTTGGATACTTTGATGTTGGTTCTCTCCCACGTGGTGTAGTGTTGGTGGTTCTCAATTAATGTCTTGATTTTATCCCTATCAACTTCAACTGGTCTGCCCGACCCTGGAGCTTTGTCCAGCGAGAAATCTCCAGCCTGAAACATCGCAAACCACTTTTGACACGTTCCATTAGTCACAGCACCTTCTCCATACACTGCACAAATCTTTTTGGTGTGTTTCAGTTACGTTTTTACCTTTCTTGAAATAATAAAGCATAATATGCTGAAAACACTGCATATTTTCTTCCATCTTCAAAATTAAAATGGCTGCAGAAATATTCACCAACTGAGGTTTTTAAATGCATGCTGATATGACAGCTGTCACAATTCAATCTAACAAAATCGTTTCAAATGAAGTTAAAGACAACTAAGGTGCTAGGAGAGCCACTGCGTGGGGGAAAAAAACAGACTTTTTGGCCAACCCAACAGTTAACAAAAGTCAGTGCAATGACTTGAAGCTCCATTCCATTCACGTGATCACACCCAAAGCCTTGTCTACACTTAAATCCCAACTGTATAAATCTTAACTAAACCCCTCCTCTGACCACTGCTTCTGACCTTGAAAGCCTTCTCTCAGCCTCCTCCTGCTGTATCTGTTTAGCAGTTGTCTTAGCTTCCCACTGAAACTATTACCGCAAGTCTGGTGCCTTAAAACCACAGAAATGTATTGTCTTACCATTCTGGAGGCCAGGCATCTGAAACCAGCTTCACAGGCTCAAGTCAGGTGTTGGCAGAGAGGTTCCTTAGAGAGGCTTTAGTGGATCTTCTGCTTCCCTGCCTTTTCCGCCTTCCAGCAGCCACCTACCCCCCGTGGCTTCCGGCCCTTGCCTCTATCTTCAGAGCAAATCACTTCCGTCACTGCTTCCTTCCTTCCTCAATCCTTCTCGGTCTCTGCCCCTCCTGCCTCCTTCTTAGGAAAACCTTTGTAATTACGTTGGGCCCATCCAGATCATCTAGGATTATCCTCCCATCTCAAGATCTTTAATTTAATTAATAGCAATGACAAAATCCCTTTTGCCACATAAGGTAACATAGTCACAGATTCTGGGTATCTCACAGGAGGTGGTGGTAGGGGGGCTTAATCAGTCTTTCACAGCCATCTACTTCCTGGATCCCTCTGTATTTTCCCAAGAAATCCCTTCTTGACATCAACTGCATTGCTTATTCAACACAGACTAATGAGTAGAAATACCCTCTCCAGCACCTTCAATTCTTTCACACCCTTTTCCATACGGCAAACAGACCTGGAAAGCCCCTTCCTGAAATAATTCTATAGTCTGCCATCTCTGCTCCTATAATCAGGAATTCAGTCTTCATGGATGAAATCTCCCTTTTCCTGTGCAAGGCCAACCATTCCACCTTTGCTCCCAACCCCATTTCCTCCCTGCAGAATTCCTGCATCAATTATTCCCTTTAAATCCTCAATATCCCTCTTTAAACTGGTACCTTGCTCTTAGCAATAAAGTATTTTCTCCCACAGTAACGAAAAAGTGAGGACTTCTTGTTTTGGACAAGGCAAAGGTGACTTTGTTCTCCGTGCCCCTCCTGGCTGAGTATCATTAAAAACCATGGACGCAATACAACAAACAATCATAAGAGGACCGTGAAACACTGAAAGAGGTAGGCAGACTAACTAGTAGGGACTTCAGGATATAGGAACTAAACAGGGGTGAGCTCTCTTTTTATCTCTCATACATCCTGAACTTGGAACTAAAGAAGCCTGCAAAGTGGAATCACCAACAGGTGTGCGTGTGCACGCACGCGCGCGCGCGCGCACACACACACACACACACACACACACACAAAAGTCTAAAGCTCTAAGAAAAGGCTTCTATCTCCAGTCAAAGGACCCAGAAAGGAGCAGAAAGCAGGACAAAACCCTTTTAGTCAATGCACTACCCTCAATGGTCCCTGCATACACCAAGAATGGTCTCGGTAGACACCAAGTGTGGAACTGGGATTTCTGCCCCTCACTTGGTGGCTTCCCGCCCCCACAGTGGTGTTTTGCTGGAGACCGAGTGGGGCATCTGGACTTGCATACCTGCCCCCTGACTTGGCATCAGTGGGAGTCCTGGGTGGCCCCTCTCTCCCTGCCAGCATGCTGCCCCTGGAGACTGTGAGAGGCAGCATCCCGCACCTTCCTAAGCAGAGAATGGAAGGAGGATCTTGGAGAGCAGGGAGCTCAAAAAAGGAATTCTCCAAACCTGCACAGGACTTTTCTGCCTGACTCATACATGAAACTGACCCCCATTAACTCACCCAAAACTGAGAACTGCACCGAAGTGTGGAAGAGTGCCCAGGCTTGCAGAGCAGCTCCTGGGTAGTACACAGAGAGAGCGGAGCAGAGTAGTACTGTGAGAGCTGAAAACTAAACTGTCACTGGAACCACAGCCCACCAAAGCAGGCCCGGACCTGGGCACTAAACCAAAGCGGGGTGACTGCCTGCTGAAAGGGAAGATTTCAATAAAATCCACTCTTCTGAACAAAATACCGCAAAAGTCCAGGTTACAGCTCAATCACTTGTCATGCCAGAACCAGGAAAATCACAACTTAAAAGAGAAACAATCAGCCCTGGCTGGCATAGCTCAGTGGATTGAGCATGGGCCTGCGAACCAAAGGGTTGCTGGTTCAATTCCCAGTCAGGGCACACACCTGGGTTGCAGGCCAGGTCCCCACTGGGGGGATGTACAAGAGGCAACCACGCATTGATGTTTCTCTCCCTTCTCTTTCTCTCTCCCTTACCCTCTTTCTAAAAAAAATAAATATTAAAAAAAAAGAGAGAGAAACAATCAACAGACACCGATACCAAGATGAGTTAGATGCTGGAATCATCTGACAAAGATTGTAAAAGTGGTCATCAGAAAAAAATTGTTTTGATGAACAATTATGAACAATCTTGGAACATATGAAAATGATAGAACATTTCAGCAAAGAAATACAAGATGTAAGAGAGAACCAAGTGGAAATTACAGAACCAAAAAATACAGTAACGGAAACAAAAATCTCACTCAAGGGCTCAATGAAAGTCTGGAGATGACAGAGCATAGTATCGGTGGACTTGAGGGCAGATCAACAGAACTTAGCCAATTTGAACACAGAAAACAGACTTAAAAGATCACCAAGAATCTTTTATGCCATTGTAGCCCCAGAAGGAGAGAAGAGTTTGATGTTAGAAAAGTATCCCAGGAAATAATGGCTGAAAAATTTCCCAAATTTGGTAAAAGGACAAGAAGTTGCACAAACTCCAAACAAAATAAACCCAAATAAATCAAAGCTGAAACATGCTATCATCAAACTTCTGAAAAATTAAAGACAAAGGAGAAAATATTTTTAAAAAAGAAAGAGGAGAGGATGCATGTCCAAAAGAGAACATAAATTTCAATGTCAATAGATTTGTCACCTGAAACACTTGAAATGCGTTCCCCAAGGTCACTATCTCCATCGCCAAAAAAGTTGCCACACACTGCTTTGCGGTCAGTCCCCTCCCCACCTCCAGCCCTTGGTGGTCACTGATCTCTTTTCTCTCCCTATAGTTTTGCCTTTGCCAAAAGGTAAATTTCATGTATTTTTAATAAAGATGATGCCTTTCTTATTTATGTCTCTAGCGCTAACTTGTCTTTTGTTTGATTCAGGTTTAGAATCCTCTTTTTCCTTCATGAAATGAGAACTTCGAGTAATTCAGAACTTACTTAACCTCTCTGGGAGTTCATGCCCATGAAAGAGGGGAATGATACTTAGTTTGCTAATTTCTTGGGGAGCCTAAATAAGATAAATGCCAAGAAGAAGCCTACCAGGCTAGGTATACACAATAGATGCTCAACACATCATCAGTATCAGCTTCTCTTGATGAAGTTCATGTTCTAAGGAGAGCTGCACCTTCTGGGGATAGAGCACAGGGCTTCTAAATTGTCAGCCCACTTGATGGAGAGTCTAGGCCTCCCCACCAGTCAGTGCTGCATGTCTCTGCAACGTGCAGGGGAGAGAATGCGTAACTCTTCCAATGACCACCATCTGAATTCTCAGAAAAAGTCTGTAGGACAACGCGGTCCTGCAAACAACCAACCACTTCATGTAATAAAAACGTCTCGGGATCTCTAGTTAGTTTCAAGTTTAAGGGGCTGATTGATATCTGAAATGAAGATTGTTTCATTTCTAATACCTTTTAATAATGGGCAAAAATAAAGTATAATGTTATCATGCAGCATATACTATTGCAATATGATTACTCTAAGATCTCCAGGTCATTTATAGCGACGTGTCCATTTTGTCCTTGTTCCACATTGGACAGGGACGGGGAGAAGTGGCAGACCCATTTACTCTTTCATGGTTTTGCATTCGGAGTCTTCATGTTTTCATACACTATTACCCAGTAGCAATTTGTAATGTGTTCTGAGAACTCATGTGATATTTTAGTATGGATGCCTCTTCTCAATGTCTCTCTAGATGAACTAAACAATATTACCTTAATAAAAATAAACAGAGAAGGATCACATTGTTCTCATTACAAACATACATAAAAGAACTAAGATGTGGTAGAATAAATATATCAAGCAGTTTTTACTAATCCTCTAACCTCCAGAGAAAGGGCTTGTATTTTGAATTACATTAGAATTATAACTAGCAAAATTTTGTTTCATACTAGAAGGACTTCAACTTATTTCATATTATACATACACACTAAAAATGCAGTTAGTGTAATGCAAAGAAATAAAAATTACAATTGAGGTGCCATTCAGTAAGTGAAAAAGCTTTAACAGTCTGTCTGGTTGTGGAACTAACAACGACTTTATGCAGTGAAATAAAGGTGTCTCTCTCAAGAGCGGGGTGCATCTGTGGCCGGCACTATTAAAGAGCATATACAGCTGCACTTGGTTATGTGAACATTAGTTAAGTGAGACCGTAAAAACCAGCTGTATTTGAAATCACACAGGACTCTGCACAGTCTCTGCCTGTGGCAGCCAATCAGCAATCTCGCTGACAGGCAAACATGTACAAATCGAATGATCCTATTTAGATTAATTCCTCCTAATGCCTTACACAGGCCTACTTTCCTGGCATATCAAAGAGACAGCAGGTCAGTTCCATTCAAAACCCAGAGACAGAAAATGCAAGCTTGATTACTTGATAAAATAAATGACTATACTGGTAGAGAATGTGAAGTGCTCAGTCTGTAAAAATAAGGCTGGTGGGCTCTTCCCCAGCTCAGAGTTCAGCCACGAGGCACTGGAAATTCAGCACTCAGCCAGTACTCGGTCCAGAGAACTGAGATTTAACTGTGGCTCTGTGATTAATGTTTTGGCTCTTTACTTTCTGCCCTGTCACCCAATATATGAACACTCTTTGCCATGAAACTCTGAAATGCCCTCCAATCCCTGGCTGTGGGACTTGGCCCATGGGATGTTAGCCAACATCACAGGCAGGAGTGAAATGTGCTCACTCAGCTGGGCTCACTTGCTCTGTACCTCTGCCATTGACCTTAGAAGACCTTACCTGAGTGACCCAAAGGCTCCAGTGGGCTGACACGAGTCATGTGGAGCAGGTATGTGACCTCACTGCAGCCGAGCTCAGCAAGGCTGCTGGCCAAGCCCAGCCTGGACCCACCAACTACAGACTCCTACGCAAAAGAAGTGCTTCTTGCATAGGCCACTGAAATTTCACAGCTATTGCATAGCATCCCTGTGGCCACAGTTCACTGAAGCATTACTGGGGACTGTGTGACCTTCGGCCATCCCTTGTCTGCCTATCCCCACCTCGTCATCCATAAGGTGAGGGGAGAGGTGGGAGGATCCATATGGTCTCTTCTAATGGCAACTGGGGACCAAGAGGCCTGGGAGGAAAACAGCTGCAGACTCCAGGTGCTCAGACCTCTCCCGGCCCACAGAAGGAGCCGAGGAAAGCAGTCCCATTGGCACTGGCAGGCAGGCCAACGACATGCCACAAATGTTTGGCCCTGGGTCCACAGTGATTTACAGAAGTCCACAGTAGGAGAGGGTCTGACAAACCTGTGTGCCCGCATCTCTTGATGGCCAGCTCCCAAATAAAACTTGTCTTTCTATTGGTTGAAACCTAGATGAATAAGCAAGTCAGAAGACAGAACTGGAGAAAATGGAAATCTTTATTTTTAAACACTAGTACATTTTCAGGCTGTTTTAAAAAGGAAAAATCATATTAATTCAAAACTATGCATCAAAGCATATTTATTTAAACTCTAATTTTACAAACACATAATGAAAGAAACATATTTTATAAATATCTACTCAGAATATGTATTATGAAAAAAAGTGTTTAAAAATAACAGCCCCAGATTTCCCTCTTTAAATATATAAAATTCCCATACAGTTCATAAGAATTCTTTCTCAAGAGCCAAAAATTTCACAAAGGCTAGCAACTCAGTTCTCATCAGACACAGTGGAAAGCAAAAGGGATCTAAAAAAATGCAAAAGTTCTGTACAAGGGAGATTCAGATAGCACATGGGTAAATCTCATTACCATACATGCCATTGCGTTTTAAAAATGTTTTATAAAAAATGCCATTTGAAACAAATAAGTGAGAGTCCTTCCCTGACTGTGGAAAATATATAAATTATCACCCTCCCACCTGGGTGTTGAGGATCCCACCTGCTGGGCTGGGGAGGGAAGTTTCCACGGGTTTCCTGACTAGGGGCCTATGCCACACTTAGTGACCCATCTCCTTGGCAGTGGCTTTTTTGGTGGGTGATTCACTATTATTTCCTTTCACTTAGAAAAATCCTTTGGGATCATAAAAGACAATTGCTCGCAAGTGAAAGCAAGAGCAGGGGATGACTTCAGGTTGTTTCCAATGAATAACGTGTATATTTTGTGGTTTGGGTTACCACACTCCGGGAAGCCTAGTTTTCCACTGTCAGAGCCACTGTCAGCTGCTGCGAGAACACATGGCACGGCCCATGGCTGTCCCCTCGCCTTTCCTCTCTGGCCCAAGCTGCTCTGGGTCCTGCAGCAGCACACGCAGACTATTGTCTCTTCTGGCACTTCTTCTGGAAAGAGCTCTTCAAAAAAGTGCGGTACACGGGGTCATCCACATATTCGTTCTTAAACCTGGAGCTCAGCATTCTTTGCCTCTTTTTCTCCCCTTGGATTATGTCTGTTCCATAAAAGGTATCTTCAAATCGCATGTCAGAGGCTGTGGACTAAAATTAGCCAGCGTTACATTGCAGAAGGGCATGGCATTTGACCATGACAAGAATGTAGAAAGATCTGGTCCAGACAGCAGGAGATGCGGTGCCAGAGACAGGTCACCAGCCCAGGATGGGAGGGCCCCACACAGATGGCTCTGAAATCTTCCCACCTGGCTCCAGTCTCCTGCCTCCATCTAGAGCCTCTGCCTTCAAGATCTCCAACCCCTAGGGACTCTCCCCAACACAAGCAGGACTGAAGTCTTCTCATTTAAGTCTCCCTCACTCTCCATCTTCCCTCTGGCTCCTGCCCAGCCAGATTTTTGAGGAATGTGTCAACAGTCATGTCTAACTCACTCCCAGTCCTACTTACTCTGGGCCTCTGCCCTGACAAACTCCCTGAAACTGTCCTTGCTCATGTCCTAGCTCCTAGAACACTTTTCTACCCTAAAAATATCTGCCTCTTCTGTCACTCAACTATCGCTCAAATCTCTTTCCTCTGTCATAAGCCCCTCCTCCTGTATCTCCACCTCCTCTGGTTGCTCACTGTGGATGTCTCAGGGGTTCCCCTTTCTTAACTATTTGCTCACCTCTGGTGCCCCCGGTATTTTGCATGTGGCCTTCTCTCCACATATGCACTATTCATGGCTTCAATTCCTACATCCACTCCTATGATGTTGACATCTGTCACTCCAGTCCAGACCTCCTCCTTTGCTCAGGCCCCCCATGTCCAATGGCCCAGTGGGCATCTCAGAGTTCTTATCTTAGAGGCACTTTGAATCAACTTATACTAAACTGAACTCAAATTCTTCTTTCTCCATTGCTGTCCTGACTATATTTCATAAAAGGCACAACTCTTCCCATCCACGTAGCTACACTGATCAGAAACCTAAAAGTCACTGTCAACTTCCCCCTGCCCCCAGTCTGTCTAGGACCCCCTCCTACATGAAGCCCTCCATCCTTTATTCTTTAACCCTGTTGACCCCATGGCACAGGCCCTCACAATTCCTCTTCTAAAGCATTGCAACAAATTCTACACACTTCTCCCCTCCTCCCAGCTATTTTCTGTAGAACCAGGAGATGACCATTCTCTATCAACTTTCTGATTAAATGACACCCATCCTTATAATATTTCAATAGCCCCACTGCCTTCAAGATAACATCCCAGGTCCCTAGGCTGGACCTACATAACCTGGCAGAATCCTGCCCCATACTCTAGTCAGACTGACTAGTGTGCAGGTCCCAGCCACACTACTGGCTCTCTCGTGCATTTCTGTCTTTAGACGCACTACCTCCTCTGCACGGAAGATATTCTATCTTCTCTGCCACAGGCAAATTTGAGGGCCCTTCTTTTGGGTTTCTGTACTTTACATGTTAATGTGGTCAAATAAGGACAATGGCAAGGATGAGAGACAGGTAAATTTCTCCCCATCAGGTGTTTTCTGAGGGCGAGGCGATGAGGGGCTGAGTACCAAATTTTACTTGTTCTCAACACCAGGCAATATGCCCAGCACTCGATCACTGCTCAGTACGTGTTAGCTGGGGGAGGGAATGTGGGCTTTTTCTGTTATGCTCAGGTAAAGTCCACAATAACACCAACGTGTAGTGCATCTTACTGTGTCACTGAGGCCACCTTCCCTGGTTGGTGACAGAGGCAACATGGTCCAACTTTTAGGGCTTGAAAACACATAGTCAGTCATGAAGAAGAGGTAAACAATGGAATAGTTGCAAAGAGACTTGAAAACTAAAAAATGGGCCCAAGTACACAGCTGGGCATGCTCCCTGCCCACTAGAGGCGATTATCCAGGGTAACAGGCTGCCTCCAAGGCTCCCCCAGACATGACTTTGTTTCACTAGGGGAGACTGCGGGTTGGTGGGCACCCTCTGCCACTGGGAGAAAATATTTTTGTTTCATTTATTCTTGGCAAAGTACTTCCTTTGAGTGAACTTTCCCCTTTATAAATAAGTGCTAAAGTTATCACAGGAGAAAATAAAACATCCACGAAAGTGTTGCCACTGTGTGGAAGAGCAAAACTCAGGCTCTCAAACACAATAATACCAATTTACCAGTAGCTCTTCTTCTCTGTAGTTAATTATGCACCGTTGCTATGGTTATTCTGCGAGACAATAAAAAGTAATGGGGCCGTTTCTGAAGTTAGTGGCACAGAACCCAGCACAATCACCGAGGTGGACTGCTGACTCTTTTGAAAAATTTCTCCCCAAGTCAGCGTGTGTCTGGGTGAGCACAGTCATTAAAACATGGGGCCTCCCAGCCAGGGCTGCTAATTCACCCCTGCTTAAAAAACACAAGAGAGATTTCTCTAGCTATAAATATCTTCCATCAATGAGTTTTCCAATTAGTTTTGTTTTGCCAACTGGAAAAAAAAGAGCCGTCACAGACAAACTAACCAAGAGACAGCGCTCTATACGCTCTATACACTGACCTGAGGGAAAAGCCAGTTTGCTACAACAGGAGTGCCCGAGTCTTTGTCTCAGTAAAAGCAGAGGTGGCAAGCTGCATTTAGCGACTGTGAAACTTTGTGTCTGAAAACACTTTCTACTACGGTCAACTGTTCGACATAACAGGTTACATTCAGATTATATACGTGACCTATTTTTCACTTTCTTTTCTTAATTAACATTTCCTTCCTCTAGAAATTTAAAGAAGAAAGGTTGGATTTGGTGTAATTGTTCAGGGAAATGGACCTTAGAAAACTCAGGAGCTGAGTTCGAATAAAGCTACCTGAGAGGGTATCCTGACATTAGAGATAAATCTAATGTAGAACAAAGAGATTGCCATCTCAGAGAAGAAAGCAGAAAGGCTTCTTTTAATGATGATGAAGTGATAGTACGTGAGATCCACCAGACCAGGCCCACAGGCTGGTTGATCATACATGGGTTAGAGCATGGACGACCTGACACACTTCCAGAGGGCTCCCTACTCCATTTCCCATCCTCAAAATCTCTAGACGATTTTTAAAAATCGTCTTTTTGAAAATCATCTTTTAAAAAATCATTTTTTTTTTAATTTAAAAAAAAGGAAAGAGGAGAAGGGAGAGGAAGAGGAAAGCATGGAAGACAGGAGCACAGAATGAGAGGTAGCTATCTCCAGCATCTTGAAATGAAAAGTTGTTTTCAAGAGATTTTAAGACCTAGAACTCTGACAAGTTACTCGGTTTTTTAGGTTTGTTAAGATTTAGCTGATGTCTTTACAATAAAAGTATTTGATTTTTTTCTTTCTCTGCAGTTTGGCATCTAGTGGTTAACCTACTGTCAGGCGTGCGGTCTCCTATGTGCCCTCTGGGTGGGTGCCAGTACGGTTACTGTGACTGCCCCTTGACTGCTTCACTTGGAAGTACCTTCCTGTCAGGATGCAGCTGGGAGGGAAAGTCAGTTCACACGTGATGCAACTGCCTAGTCTCAGGATCCCACCTGATGGAAAAGGAGCTAAATCTACAACTGGACATTTAAGAAAACCCATGATTTTTTCCAAATCAATCTACAGTGACTCTATACTGCAGAAAAGTGTATCATAAGCATGTACAATCTTGTTAGTAGAAGCAACTAACTAAAACTAAGGGTGTTACTTATTTGGAAAAGAATTTTCATTTTAGTCAGAAAAATCCCATTCATTCAAATTTCCCTGTTCAGTATTTATCATTTTGCAGATGCACTAGAATGAAATTCTAAATGAGTAAAACTGACTTCATTTCAGGGTCCACTAAATATTTTATGATACAATAATGAAAACTAAGTTTTGTGAATTATATTTTTTAAGGACGTCAGTTTTGATTATTTTTCCATGTTTATTTGTCTTTTAATGGTATGTGCTGGGCTTGAAACCAACAGCACTTTCTTTTTTACTGAACTGCTTTAGTATTATTCACACAACTAGCATTTGGGCTTTCTTTATTCCTTTTGTTATAAAAGTGAGAGCTTAGTTTAATTATGAACTGACACAAATATTAACAAACTTCTGGCAAGTTATTCAGGTTTTTAGGTCTTTGCTAGACGTAAAACAGAAGATAGAAAAGTTAATCAACACGTGTTACAGCTATAGGAAAGTAGACGGTCACTTATGCTGAGAGAGCCCCCTCTAATCTACTACGTAAAGCTTTCTTTTACTGTTGCTTCTACTAACAAGCCTGTAAATGCCGTGATGGTATCTCTGTGTGCTGGCAGTGCTTTGCGTAGATAGAGCACATCTTCAACAACTATCTTGTGTGCCATTAAATGTTAGCATCATTAGAAAAAAAGAAGGAACCTACACTGGTTTCCCTGTTTTGGGTCAAATTTGAGGTTTGCATTCAATAGGTTTCAATAAGGGAAAAGTTGCATTGACTTTCTCCAAAATCAGCCCAGAAGCCTAAGCGTGTCTCCCGCTGGGAGAGGATGAGGGAACCACAGGGCAGACCCCGGCGTGGCGTGTGCCAGCACTTACGAAACGAGCTTTCACTCTCTTGGGTAACTCTTCCTCTAAAGTGTAGATGTCCTCTCTCTTCATTGCTATCTGGGATCCATCTTCAAATTCAACCTAATGAAAATAAAATATCATGATATTTATTAAAAAACAAACAAGCATTTGACCACTTTTTTCAGTGTTCCAATTAATGACATAAAAAAAGGAAAACATGGTGAAGCAGAATAAACAAGGGAACCAGCCAACAGCCAAGGAAGGAAGAAAGGGTCTTTCCTTTATCAGACTAAGAACAAAATATGTTTTCAAACAAGCTAAAATTCTTGAAAATAACTGTCTTGGAATATGTGATGTGAACACTTTACCCCCCAAAGCAAAAAGAAAAGTAGCTGCTGCTCAAGTAATTTCTCAAAACCTGAGATGTGGCCAATTTAAGGCAGGCTGGGCCCACCAGTACCAGATGTTCCTTTAAGAGCTTCTGATGATACAAGAGGGAGAGCTGTTTCTCTCTGAGAAAGAAATGATGATATAATAATCCTCCCAGACAAAATAATCTCAAGTTCTTACAGAGCTTTAATGTTCAGCACTCACGTTTGTCAAATTCAACCAAATGGCCAGGAACATCCCACGTCTCACTCACATAACAATTAAACCACACTAATGTGCAAAAATATCACCTAAAATGGAAATGTTTAAAAATTCTTCAAGCTAATCAAATGGGAGCAATAATTTCATAATCAACTTTTCCCAACATTTTAGGAGATTTTTTAGAGAAAAGGG
>VMDR010018193.1:0-19388 GCA_007922815.1 Macrotus californicus | reverse complement strand
GAGAGAGGGTTTCATCCAAATCTACAGGTATTGCAGGCAATGTCTGATGGCAAGTCCTTGGTTTGGCTGAGATTCCTTATGAAAGGTTCCAGCAATGGAGATTTAAAAGCCTTTATAGTCAATCACTATTCCTGCTGCAAATATGTAAACAATCAGTCCAAGTTTATTGAAACTAGACTTAATTTGCAAACAAATTAGTCTTACTGTAGTTATCTTAGATAGAAATGGCAGTAATTATAGAAAAAAGTTATGTTTCTGTAGAAACTATAATTACACACTTGTGAATATTAGATTCTAGTTGTTAATTGTCCTTGAGGTTTTGTTTTCTACCTGTAAATTCAACTGGACACTGAATTAATTCTCATTTTCTTCCATATCTGGCTATAACTCCAAACTACTGTTTCCAGTTTTTCTCCCACCTATCTGACTTGGAATCACTGAGAACTAAAACTGCCCTTTTGCAAAGCTCTGCAAACTAAAGTGGGACAACTTGATAGAAACTTAAGAGAAATTGCCACAACAGCTCACATATGGACAATCTCTGTACCTAGTGTTGCACGGGCCACTCAGCAAGATCACCAGACATTCAAAATGCACTCCAGGAACACCTATCAGATTGCCAGTCTGCTTCCCTCCATCTAGAGATGTTTCTAGTCTGATATCTAGAAATCTTCTTGACTGGCTGCCTTTAGAACTCAAAAACTGGAATTATAATCTACTCCAGTCATTAACCTTCATTTTTTTTTGTTTCCATAGAAACAATTCTTATTAAATACTTGATGTAAATACTCGTACCATAAAGACTTGCATCACCAGCTCCTGACATGAGGCATCCTTGAGCTGAACTGATCTATCCTCAAGACTAGGAGGCTGGTTTGATGAGGTATGGAGCCATTTACTGACTCAGGATGAACTCAGACCTGCATACACCAGATGGCCCAAGATGTTAAACAAGTCCACAGTGTTACACAATCATTGAGCAGATTCCCAGGGCTGTTGAGATCACTGACCTATTTTCATGACTGGACCTTCCAAGCTTGGGACAATGGCTGTGGCTTGGATTTGATTGTTGCCTGTATAATTATTATAGAGTTTGCTACTATAATCCTACTGAGATGTTCAGTTTCTGAGATACAACGTGCCCTGCCCCTGTCGTTTGCTGTATCAGCCACCCAGGCTGCTATTGTACTCAACATTGACTCTGAAGCCCCATGTCACAGGGTGGATTATGGTGCGTGCCTGGACAGTTGACTCCTCTTTGGGGAATGCAAGTGCCTGTCATAAGCTTTGAATGTGGAGGTATCCACCTCAAGAGGCATTCACTTCCGTGAAGGCTGTCTCAAATACCTGCCATCGTGAGGCTCTTGTCTTAGAGATTCTGCTTGATTTAGATAACTGGCCATGTGGGCTGCTTGGGTTTTCTTTCTTTTTTTCTCTCTTCCTACACTTTAAATTCCTGGTCTTATATTTAAAACTCACCAATAAAGAATGAGCCTGGGAAAGCCCAGGCCCTCCACCTTGACCCCAGTAAAGGTAGACCCCAGGCCCATGCTCACTCTCTCTGTATGTACACCTGCAACCTCTCTGTGTGCCCCCTTGTATGCTCCAGGACCTGTAAGTAACAAACTCTTTTTTCTTCAAAGTTTCCTGATGGTTATTGCTGAATTATCCATATTGCAATCAGGATAAGAACCCCAAGGGTGATGCCAGTCATAACATTGGTCTGGAAAGGGGAGATATCTGTGCGAAGCTCACTGGAGCCCAGGTGAGTGCCCCCAGGTATTTCTAGCAGATAGCATTGCTATCATCATAGCTGAGACTAGTACACAATGCTCTCTCACTTTGTTTTTGAGTTCTTTCTTTCTCTACCCTTACCCTGTCAGGACAGTGCTGAGGTAAGTACTTAATAATTCCTAGTTGACTTGTCCTGTTGTTTATTCTGACAATCTGCCGGGTTCCTGCCGCGCCTGGATGATATGGGTGAGTATGTGTTTTCTGGGAGTTGTAGTGGTGGACATTGTAGGGAGGGGAATTAAAATCTTGAAATAAGAATGAGGACCCCAGGCAGCCATCATCTAACAAGTTAATGTGATTCTGTAACCAACCAAAAAATTGGGGAAATCTCATCTGGGTCTAAGGATCTGATCTGGTTCCCAAAACTCAGGTCTCTATAGCCCTATCCTGTGATGGTTCCATAAACACCCCTTACTCGCATGACAGATGTGCAGGTGTTTTAGAGTCAGAGCTGCCTGACTGAGAACCTAAAGTCATCTTCTGGCCAATCCCTTTCCAGATTGGTCCAGGAAAAGGCCAGCCTCTGGGAGACATGACAGGTGACATTTGTTCAGGTTGTCAAAATTCATGAGACCTTTACCAAAACAGGGATAGGAGGACTTGTGGAAGGAGCTTTCACATCCTGTGTCAGGCACAAAAGCTCTACAGGAACAACCCTGGGGTTACAACAGAGCTCTATGGTTATAACAGCCTCTACCCTTAACTTCCTCTTTCCCTCTGAAAAGAACTTCAGTTCCCTTTAAAGTTAAGCCCTCTAAAGATTCCCAAGTTTTACATGTTCCCTGGGCTGAAGCCGAATTATGAGCCATAGTTAAAGAATTTCCTAAGGTAACTGAGGATCCTCACAGATTTGTGGAAGAGTTGAACACAACTATTCACACCTACCAGCCTGAGTTTTCTAATTCATATCAACTAGTTCATATGCTAATGGTGAAGGCCAGACGTGGCATTGGGTGAGACTTGCCCAACAAGAACATCCCAAAAGAGATTTAAAAAACCCCAAACCTCTGATATTGAGGAAAATGCTAGAAAACTCACTGGAGATCTCTACAGAGCAATTTCAGAACCCTTTCCAAAGGCTATCGATCAGGACAAACTTCAGACCTGCTCACAAAGGTCTTACAAACCTCTTCGTGACCATTATAATCAACTTTAGATTGTTTTAAAGAAAATTCTGATATTCCTCCAGATGTTGATTCTACTTAAGTAAGCTTTAACGATGTGTTTATTGATGGGCTGAATGGAGACCTTTCCTTTTTGGTTAAAAGAACCAGGATGGAATGGAAACCATGGCCCCTCTAGATTTGGTTAATTTGCTAAATAAACTTGTTTGTGCCCTAGATGAGCCACCTAGAAGGCAGACCGTGAAAATTTTTCATTTTCAGCTCAGGCAAATGAAGCCCCCTGTACAAAACGAGAAGTCGCCTAGCTTCTGCTATTACTGCAGAGTCAGGGTATTGGAAAAGAGACTGTCACACATGTAAGCACTGCAGGAGTCCTCACCTTCTAACCAGCCTTTCCAAGGACTTCCTAATCCCAGGGACAGGGCTCTGAGGGACTACAGAGGCTTTGCCCAATTCTCTCTCTCCATTTTTTTTTTATTTGGAGAGGATACACACAAATAAGTATTTAATTATAAACTCTGAAAGATGCTACAAAAGAAAAGGATGTCATAAAAGATAAACACAGGGAAATATAATTTTAACTGGGTCTGGGGATCAGTGAAGACTTCTTTGACAGAGTGTCATTTAAATTTAGGCCTGAAATAGTTTAAGTAGTTTAAGTTTGTTGGAGAATTCTTTTTTAAATATATTTTATTGATTATGCTATTACAGTTGTCCCAATTTTCCCCCTTTTCTCCCTCCACCTGGCACCCCCCGCCTTTCGTTCCAGCAATATCCCCCTTAGTTCCTGTCCAGGGACCATGCAAATACAACTCCCATCTATTCTGTACCTACCAATTTGTACTTCTTAATCCCTGCACCTTTTCCCCCACTCTTCCCCTTCCCCTTCAAATGATCTCCATATCTATGATTCTGTTTCTGTTCTGCTTGTTTTCTTAGTTTGTTTTTTAGATTCAATTGTTGGTAGTTGTGAATTTATTGCCATTTTAATATTTATACTGTTGATCTTCTTTTTCTTAAATAACTCCCTTTAATATTTCATATAATAATGGCTTGATGATGATGAACTTCTTTTAGCTTTACCGTGTCTGGGAAGCACTTTACCTGCCCTTCCATTGTAAATGATAGCTTTGCTGGATAGAGTAATCTGGCTGTAAGTCCTTGCCTTTCATCACTTTGAGTACTTCTTTCCAGTCCCTTCTGCAAAGTTTCTTTTGACAAATCAGCTGACAGTCTTATGAGTACTCCTCTGTAGGTAACTCTCTGCTTATCTCTTACTTCTTTTAAGATTTTCTCTCTGCCTTTAACCTTTGACATTTTAATTCTCATGTGTCTTGGTGTGGTCCTCTTTGTGTCCATCTTGTTTGGGACTCTGTGCTTCCTGAACTTGTATGTCTATTTCCTTTACCATATTAGGGAAGTTTTCTTTCATTATTTTTTCAAATAAGTTTTCAACTTCTTGGTTTTTCTCTTCTCTTTCTTGTACCCCTATTATTCAAATGTTGGTACATTTGAAGTTGTCCCAGAGACTACTTAGCCTATCCTTGTTTTTTTGGATTATTTTTTCTTCTTATTGTTCTGATTGAATGTTTTTTTCCTTATGTTCCAAATTACTGATTTGATTCTCAGCTTTATTCACTCAACTGTTGGTTCCCTGTAAATTTTTATTTCACTTGGTATAAACTTCATTTCTGCCTCGGTCTTTTTTATGCTGTTGAAGTACTCAGCACTCAGCATCCTAATAATCAGTGTTTCAAACTCCGCATCTGATAGACTGTTTATCTCTACTTCGTTTAGTTCTTTCTCTGGAGTTTTGTTCTTTTCTTTCATCTGGGTCATGATCTTTGTCTTCTCATTTTGACAAAATGAGGAGTTTTGGCAAAATGAGTGTGTCTACGTATAGGCAGAGCTGTTTTGACTCCCTATCTTAGTAATGTGGCCTATTGTAGAAAAGTGCACCCATAAGTTGGACGGGGTGGAGCCTTAATAATTGCCAGGTTGATGGAGTCTCTGATATGGTGTTGCTACTCTGTGGCTCTGTGTGGGAGATGGCTCAGAAAGGGGACAATGCCGCTGTCTAGTATCTGGAGTTTTCTCTGGGAGGAAGCTATCCCTTAGCGCTTGCCCTGATGCTACTCCAGTTTCTTCCCGTATGCCACTGGTGCCCTTCCAGCTGCTGCCCTGCTTCTACAGCCCTGAGGAAGTAAGTCTACGTAAGTCCTAAGTCCTCTGAGGGCTTTTTAAGATGAGGCACTTGAGAATCCCACAGTTTCTTCCACTTCCCCAGCTCTCACCAGCTTTTACAGCCAGAAGTTATGAGGACTTATCTTACTGGCACTGAAACCCTGGCCTGGTGTGGGGCTGGATCCCTTGCTCCTGAGGTATCCCTCCCGCTTTTTACCCACTACACGTGGGTGCGCGACCACCAATTCCACATCTCCGCGTGTCTCCGCCCCTCCTACCCATCTGGATGAATGTAACTTCTTTAATTCCTTGGTTGTTGGACTTCCACACAGCTTGATTTTCTGAAAGTTCTGGGTAGTAGTAGTTGTTTTGTAGTTTAGTTGTAATTTTTGCTGTATTTGTGTGAGGAGGCGAGACATGTTTAACTGCACCTCCATCTTGACCAGAAGTCCCAATTCTCCCTCTTAATTGGCTTGGAGAAACTTTTCTCCAAATTAGGAAAGACTCTGTCATTATTCACACCAGAGCTACACTCTCAGTGCTCAACCCCACTGCTGTAAAGCAGCCTCTGCCTCTGAATAATAAAACAATTCAAATAGTGGGAACTCCAGATAAGCCTCAACAGGTTTCTGTGTCTGTTCCCATTCCTCTTTGTTTAGGCCCTTTGAGAGAGAGTTCCTCGGTTCGTTGTTCCTCTGCCCATATTTATTTACTAGGCTGATACTCCCTAAAGTCATATTATGTCAAAAGTTCTCCTAAACGGAGGAAATAATTTTAAAATTTGACAGTAGCTATTAAAATTGACAATTGGGTGAACTAAATGACTCTTCAACATCTTTTATTTGCTCCTTTTCTGATGGACCTATAGCTGAATTTGGGAGCATTGATCATTTGTCCCTATTGGGTCAGCAACCATTCTCATTATGGTCAAAATCTTCAATTGATGTTGGCAAAACTCATAGTACACCCCATATTAAGATCAAAGAGATCCCTCAAAACCCTTCCCCAGAATTAATCAATATCCCTTAAATAAAGAGGTTCTTCAAAGTATAAAGTCCATAATAGAAGATTACAGAACTCAAGGCCCTACTCCCTCCAATTTTATGTATGAGAAAACCCAAGAGCCAGGGTGGAGGTTTGTCCAGGACCTCTGAGCAAGAAAGCACCGTGTTACCCCTTGACACCCTATTGTCCCTAACCTCCACACACTACTAGCATCTGTCCCACCTGGGAGGAAGTTCTTCACTGTCACTGATTTATACAGTGCATTATTTAACTAGTACATTCCAGTTGATGAAGCGAGCCAATACCTTTCTGCCTTCACTTGGGAAGGGAATCAGTGCACCTGGACAGTAATGCTTCGGGATTTTACTGAGAGCCCCTCTTATTTCTCACAAATCCTGAAGGCTGACTGGGATGACAGAACTTTCTCTAAAGGGCTCTGTTTTGAAGCAATACATGGATGATTTGTTTCTTTGCTCTTCCTCCCAAGCCTTCTCACAGGAAGACAGCGTTTACCTTTTAGAACTTTTAGGCTTAATGGAAATAAAATCTCTAAAGAAAAATTAGTTTGCCTAAACCCAGGTTCAAAATCTGGGGCATCTAATATCAGAATAAGGATTACACCTGGACCCAAACAGGCTTCATGGTGTTCTAAATTTCCAAAGGTCCAAAATTAAGCAACTATGAGACTTTCTTGGGCTATTGCCAAAAATTGAATCCCAAATCTCCTTATGGCAAAGTCTCTGTATGTTTTATTAAATAATGACAACCCAATTTAATGGGGACAACATACCCTGTTAAGCCTCAGAGGAGAGTATAATGAACCCATTTGTTCTTGAATATCCCCAAAACATGGGTACTGCCATAGGCCCATAGGGTGTTTTACTCAGCAATGGGACCCTGTGGCTCAGGGATACCCCCCTGGCTGAAGCCATTACTTCCACAGCCCTTTTGGTTAAGGCCATAAGGAAATTGTTTTGGCGTCCCCTTTAACCACCTTTGCACCTCATGCAATAAGATCCCTCCTGAATTCTCACCACACACAGCATTTTCCAGTTAGGCGCCTTACCTCCAAAGTCCTTTTCTTTTAACTGCTCCTCACATAACTCTTTTATGTTGCAATAACCTTAATCCAGTTACTCTTCTCCCCTCTGACGCTGATGAAGCTCCTCACAACTGCTAAACACTGAAGAATCACCTCCCGACCCTGCCACCAGCCCCGCCCCCACAGCCCCCCGCCGCAATGATCTGCAGGAGGCTCCTCTGGGTAATGCTGATTGCCCATGGTTCACAGGTGGTGCATATTTAAAGAGTAAAATGGGAGTAGATGCTTGAATTCATGTGTGGCACCTAAAGTGGTGTCACCAGACCCTGAGTGGAACTGCACTCAGAAGCAGGCAGCATCCGAAGGAGTCAGCTTTCACGAAACCACCAGACCAGGCCTGTACAACCTTTTCTTACTATTGCTTCTTACTTTCATTCCCTTTGTCTTTCTCGGGAGGGAAGTGCCCTTGTCTGCAATCCCCAACCTATTGTGAAAGGGGAAACCTCCCCAGTTGCTGAATCTGTCATCAAGAGCTTCAGTCTGTCCAAGACAATAATGACTCTATTTCACTACTTTCAGTTTTGCGCTCCTACTTTGGAATCATGATATAGACTAAGTTTGTTATGTTGTTTTTAATTTTGCTCTATATTCTTCTTGTTCTTATGCTCTGCACCTGTTGCTTGTCAAATCTGGACACAAGCGGTTCCAGTCCCTGCACCTTCCCTCTAATGTGAGAGAGAACACCCAGAGGTCTTTCCTAGTATCAAGGGACAAAGGGCCGCTGAAATCAGACTTGACTATTGGTCAGCAGTGCTTTCAGGGAAAGATATCTGTCAAAAAGAGAAATGTCTAAATTTACGATAGAGACCATAACAAAGACGGGAATCTGGGCGGCCTGTGGGAGGAGCTCTCA
This sequence comes from Macrotus californicus, assembly GCA_007922815.1. NCBI lineage: Eukaryota > Metazoa > Chordata > Mammalia > Chiroptera > Phyllostomidae > Macrotus > Macrotus californicus. Next base: position 11,326 of record VMDR010018193.1, on the reverse strand, counting down.
CACCCTATACGGGTCTGAAAACCTTACTGGAACAACTCTAAGGCTACTACCGAGCTCTGTGGTAGTAACAGCTCCCTCTTCGTGTACATGGCTCACCCTGCTTGCACACACGGGATTACACTCCAGATCTGTTCTCAGATTTTGGAATTGCTGAGATGAACCCTGCTGTGGACATCCTGAAGTTCCAGAGAGGCTGCTGAGCACCACCAGCAGCCTGCGGTCCACCCAGAAGTCCAAATGGGACTGAAGGTGGTGCCCAACAATGAGGTTGGGCTGGTTCTCCAGAGCAAGACAAATGGGCAGCGAAGGGCAAGAACAGCTGAAAGACATGAAGCTTTGGGAAAACTGTTGGACCCATCTCTGTAGAAAGACAACCAGTGATGACAAATCAAACCATTTGGCAGGGTGCGAGGAGGTGGTGGATGAGATAGAAATGCTTCTTAAAATGAATATTAGAATTTCTATCACTAGACATTCCAAGGTAGTGGTGCTCGAACTTGAACCAGAGCCACATGGAGGGCCTGCCGAAACACAAACTGTGAAGGCCACACCCCAGAACTTCAGAGGCCATAAGTCTGGTAGGGGGCCCAAAACCTGGATTAATAGCAGCCGATGCTGCAGTTTGGGGACCACACATGGGGCAGCACTGTTCTAAGGCACACTGCGTGACATCGCTGACCTCTGAACTCTAGGGTCCCAGGAATATGGTATAAAGCATTGGCTGAGAAAACGAAAGTCCTCCTCACCTCACTTCGCCTCAAAATAAACAAACCAAAAAATTAAAATTTTGAACAAATACTACTGCAGTCATGCATCACTTAACAATGGGGACACTTTCTGAGAAATGTGCCATTAGTGATTTTGTAGCTGTGCTAACACCAGAGTGCACGAACACAAGCCTAGGTGGCATAGCCCACTGCACCCCTGTGCTCCAAGCCTGCACAGCATCTCACTGTACTGAATGCTGGAGGCAAGTTCAACACAATGGCATTTGTGTATCTAAGCATATCTAAATATAGAAAAAATGCACTAAAAAGTATGGTGCCTTGCATAGGCCACTTACCATGAATGGGGCTTACAGAACTGGAAGTTGCCCTGGTGAGTCAGCGAGTGAGTGTGGGGTAAATGTGAAGGCCCAGGACATTGCTGTGTACCTCTGTGGACTTCATAAACCCTGTATACCAGCATCACCACTAACACACGAGGAATGCCTTATGTGATGCAGTCACTGGGCGATAGGAATTTTTCAGCCCCATGATAACACTGTGGGACCATTGTCATATATGTGGTCCATCGCTGATCTAAATGTCAGTATGTGGTACACAACTATATACAGAAACTCTTCTGAAGAAATTATTTTAAAGGTGAATACATCTGTGAGCCATGGGGAACTCCTAATGTATTTCCTTAGAGACCAATTCTTGACAACAGGACAAGTTTCCCGTCAAATGCTTTAACAGAAATCTAAGCATCAGCATGGTATCATTCCTGCATTTTTATCCACACAGTTATCATGATGGAACTCCTCAAAGTCCACATTTGAAACACAAGAACACACACACACTGCTGAAGTTTCTGCTGAGGTGAGGTGAAGACTGCACAATTCTCCAACCTTTCAAATCCCTAGAGCCCCTTCCTAGGGCCTGGATTGTGGACAGTAGGACTGACCCCACCACGGTCAGGGCCCCAGCATGCAAAGGCCCCATCAGAAAACGGGCCCTCGATGCCAACTGCAGGCTGGTCAGCTGGGTGAGGAGGGAAGCGGAGCAGCCTTTGGCAAACACCCACAGACGGCCCGTGTCTCTGTGCCTTAAAATGAGGAGTCTTTAGGAATCAGACAGGAAAACATTTTTATAAAGAAATTTTTATTGCATATTTCCTGTATACAATAAACATAGGAAAGGGGTTTTTAATGAAAATTTCACATCATTTTCAAAAGTTTTGAATTGTTTGAAGAAATATTATTACAAAGCTATCTGAAGCAAAAATAATATTTGACCTTCCGAACAAATGGTAATCCCTTTTGTCGTATTCTGCATTTAAAGCAAGACACTCAATTCAGTTAACATGGAGAAGATTTCAAATTCCTATGTCATTTGCATTAAGAATTTAAATGCATCTGAGAAGTGAAAAGTTTAAACACGGAGAAATGTTCTCTAATACAGTAGGCACTGCTGCTTTCTTCAGACCCACCGTGCACGGCCGTCTGGACAGACTTTGTGCACACCAGCAGAAACCTGCATCTCCAGAGAGGGGAAGCCCCCTGCATCTCCTCGCTAAATGGCAGGACTCCCACAGATCACATACACCTCGCCGTATTGACTCAGTTCATTGCACTCCATATCCTGCAAAAATAAATCTAGTGCTCGACAGCTGACATTATTGCTCACTGACATTTTAGTAATATATTTCCTTAACATAAGACAGAAATATACTGAAATTTGATATCACTTAAACTCAAAAGCAATCTGGAATTAAACCACATGCATACACCCCACCTTTTTTTTTTTTTTTTATGGATGCTACATTTTTCTTAAAGTTGATGCTGGAAAACGTGGTAGAATGAAAACTGGCTTTCCATGAAACATAGACTAAGGATTAGAAAAAGAGTTTTTTGAGGGAAATGTTAAGCCCTACAATAAAAATGAAGGAACAAAGAGAACCCAGAGTCTCTGGGGAGAGGAAAGAAGCCCCTAATTTATCTTCCTTGTCTATCCCAACACTGTGGCTTGTGTCCAACCGACCCCAGGGCAGGCCACCACACATGACTGGAGTGACGTGAGAAGTGCTGTGTGCGCCCCCAAGGATGGACTTCACACTGGCCGATTCCACACTGGATCGCTGGGGTCACTGGGAAATGTTGGGGCTCCCTCTGTGAGGTTGGGAACGGCTTCTAGGACCGTCTGGTCGCTGAGGCTTCGATGATCTTAAATTTTAAATCTCATTTCTACAGGGGAGTGAAACCTGCAAATTCCCGAGTGACCCCAGGACCTGAGGGGAAACACCTGGGAGTCGAGGGAAGACCAGCATAACTTATCTGGAATTGCAAACTTGTAGCAAACATGACAAGGAAGAGTCACTGGGATGTCAGGGCCGCGCCAGGAAGCTGCAGACACATACAAGAATGTGGCCATGACCACACTGACACTTCGATTTGTCACAACTTCTCATTTTCTCATTTCTGTAACATTGTCAAGTGTCTGTCTTATGTTTGCCGTGGGTGTGTCTAAGGAAAGACGTCAATTTTCATGAGCTCTCAAAGATTTACAAAAATAATATTTTTCAAAAACTGCACTTCAGGGTGAGCATTCAAGGTCGCAGACACAAAATATACCAGCCATACACTGCACCTTCGCACCTGGCTGCAGCGGTATCAATTTGTATCACTGCGGCTCAGATCCATGAAAGCCTTCTTGTGCACAATGACATCCATCCCACCAACTAAATGTTATACAACCGAGCAGAGCTTCTCAGAGTGAAACCAGCCATACTGCTACAAAGAAAACTTTCTGGCTCTTAGCCCGACTGTTTCCATACCAATCAGCTGACTGAACCTCCTCTCTGCTTCTTTCCATTTCAAATGCCTGGGTTTGGCCTTTGAGGCAATTAGAACCAGACCAGTTTAATTTTACAACACTGATCTGAACTGTATAGCAATATAATATTGTAATTTTGCCCTGAGAGTGTCAATTATTTTACAAATAATGTAAGTCCCCGTTTAGACATGAAGAATAGGCATGAAGAGGCTAAATGGCTTGTCTCTTGCCGCACAACAGATTAGTGTCAAGGGTGGGACTTGAGCTCCTAGCTATTTGTATTTTAACCCCTGTTATCTCTCCAGGGTCCTCCTGAACGTGTGCACAAAGTCCCTGCCACAGGATTCTGTTTGTTACTTGCAGTACCTTGTCAGCCCTTCTGCATAATACTGGCTGCGTCAGCACCCGGGGCTTCCTCTTTGGTTTTCTCTGCTCTCTTATTGCTGCTGCCTTGATGAAGTGTGTTGTTCCCAATATTTTAGTTTACACAGTGGAATTCACCAAAATGCCCTTCCAGATGCAGCTGGTATTAGGTGTGGAGGGACGGACTTATAAAAGGCAATGGCAGGTGTTGTTCTTTGTGAACTTTGGACAAAACAGGGCTCCACATTTTACAGTTGTCTTACATTCCAATATGTTCAATGGAAAATAAAATAAAGGCCTAACCGTGAGGTAATGTTTACTCCTCTGCCCCAATACTTGGTGCGCCCCCTCAGATCTGGCAACAATTTAACATAAGGAAAGACTTTAGACCTTCACACCCTTTTAGTGAGAATAAACGACCTTAGCTCAAACTGTCCACAAAGCTAAGAAGTCTCAGAAGACATCACTCCATCCTTATCTGTACAAATGCCTCAAGGCCATGTGTCTCCTAGGTCTCGGCGCTCTGCACCTCTGATCTCTGCTGTTTAACACTGTGTAGGAGATCTTGATTTTCACACTTGAAGACCAAGCACCTTCAGCCTCTTAACCAAGGTTGGGGGGAGGGGGGAAATCTCAAAAGAAGCTATGTGCGTAAAGAAAATAATGCTAAATGGTACTTAACTGGCTTGTGGAGAAGTTTCATAAAGCTATCTCCGCTCGCTAAAGTTATAAACAGTTCCGGATCTAGTCAATAGCAAAATACATTGGTGGCCAGAGCCTCTGTTTAAGCAAAAGAAGAAATATATCAATAGCACAAAACTGCCCTTATATTCTTTTGAAAAAATATATCTAAGATAGACACTTTTGAATTCTATTAATAAGCTGTGCATTAAGTACACTTGTTTCCATTGCTCCCCAGGCCTCTACAGCTCTGTGTTGTCTGCCTGGGCTGGGCTGCCCGCCCCAGCACCCCCGGTCGCACCGCTGCTGCTGTCTGCAGGTGTGAAGGACAAGGAAGCCGAGTTTATGCAGTATCTTTTGCCAGTTGGACGGGGTCCGTCATCAAAAATGTGCCCAAGGTGAGCTCCACACTGAAAGAGAAGAGCAAAATGTAAGCGAAAAGCGTGTACAAAGCAGGCTTTGAGAGGAACTCCCATTAAGCGGTTTAAATGGATGACCAGCCTGTAGAGAAATGATGGAAACCATCGTGGATGATTTCTAATCTGCCTGTCAATAGCTGCAAAGATGGTTTCTGGCAGGCTTTGCACCACATGCTGAGAAGAAAAAACACTAGAATTGTGCATATCAGAAATCATTTAGAAGCCACTGTATTTTTTGATCTGTGAAGTCTCTCAGCCAGCTGAAAAATGACTGCAGTAATTTTATGAATTGAGTTGACCCTTGATCTCCCCTTGTAAGAAACATGGCAGTATAAAATCTTTCCCCCTGGCATTACTTTTGGCTTTGGATGGGTGGGTTTCAGATATGCAGAAGTCCCCTGTAAAAGATACTGTTTAACTGGCCATGACGGAGGTGATGTTTGCTTTCATGGGCAGTAAAACTTAACATCAGAGCAGCCCTGGATGTTCCTGGAACCCAGCAAGGCAATAGCAAGGCTCCATGGATTCGTCACGGTCACCAGGACTGCAAGTGTGGCGAATGGAAGCGTCGCTCAGCCACACAGACTTTTTTTTCTGCCTTCCAATAGGTGGAGTGCCGAGCTGGTTTCTTTACTGGCATGAACTATGTTGTCATGTGTAGGAGGAATAAACTATTTAGCTCAAACCCATGCTACTGATCATCCAAAAAAAGCTGGGGAAGGAGAAGAGGCATGAAATCCAGACAGAGGCAGGAGGGAAGGTTGGTTTTGATGGTGCTTAAGAGAAATGTGGCCCAGAGAAAATGTCTCCAAAAAAGCTGGCTCACTGAATAAAGCCCTGCACTAGCCGCTGGGATGATGCGTAAGGCTCCAGGAGACAAGAGCATAGGTCACACTTACCTACCCCTCACCCTTCCTCAGCAGGGACGGGGGTGAAGGATATGGAGACGTTAGTGTGCCGCATTCAAAGAGACTGTGACAGTACATCATTCATCTTGTAGCAAAGAAACAAAAGCCTGGAGCAAACGACTTCCATTCATTCTTTTAATAAATGTTTATGGAGTGCCTGCTATATGCCAGGCGCTGTCCCAGACTCTGGAGATATAGGACAATCCCTGGCCCCATGGAGCTTACATTCTAGTAGGGGGAACAGATAATATGTACACAAAGACATAAAGGAACTGTAAAGTATGGCAGTGGAAATCAAGGCTAAGCAGAAAAAAAGTGACATGAAGTATCAGGGTTGGGGGCTGACATTTTAGGTGTGGCGGTCGGGGATGGCTTTCCTGGCATGACTTCGGTATGAGGACCTGAACGCAGTGAAGGAGGAGTCTCTGGGGGAGGGCGTTTTGAACATACAGAGGAGTCAAGATTTAGGGGGGAGCACAAGAGAAGAGGCATATGGGTGAGTCGTTAACTCTTCTCACTGCTTGTTTGGTGTGTAAAACACGTAAATCGCAGGAAAAAAGAAAGTAGGAGTTGACAAGCGCATAGGGCTGAGACACCAAATGGGGACGGTGAGAGAGACGTGAGGGACAGTGCTCGCTGCAATGAAAAGACCTAGAATCTCAGTCTCCCCACGGAAGGTGCTACACTCAGCTCTCGAGGGTGCTCCAGATACATTAATAAATAGCCCAAAGAGCAAGTTCGACTCTATGGCACTTCCATGTTGAAAGTGCATTCTTATTTTACCGCCAACATACGGTGTCAGCTTATTAAAGAACTAAAAATGAACCCTGAACTGATTTGATCTATTGCCTGGAAAATATGAAACAGGCCTAAAAAACAAATCTTGCATTATTTTACCACATTCTATGCAGGTTTAGGTAATATCAAGGCTGACAGCTCAGATTGCTTTTCCTTTCTATAAACAATTGAGGCCAAATTTTCAGGCATCAGCAGCTAAGATGCACCAGTAAAAAATACATATGCTTACCCAATGGACACAGGAAAACACCTAGCTCTGCCTGCCAAAACAGTCAGCATGCAGGCCAACAGGAACCGGTGCTCTCAGTGACCAGTGTGTGTGCGCGTTATTGATCTCACATGCAGCCCCGGCACTTTGATCACTTGGCATCTGAGAGGCGGAGTTTTCACATAAAAGTCTCCGATAGTTTTTTTTTTTTCAATGACTGAATACAGCTATCTGGGCAAAGTAAATAATATTGCCTTTATTATTCATCTCTTGGGCATATTTAGAAAACAATTCTATTTACCTCACTCCAAAAATAAAGCACAGTCAGGATATACCTGAAGCCATTTAGAAGTATTTGTAGGGTCTTCATTTCCAAAATCATTTGTCAAAATTCCAAATTAGAATAACTTCATCTGTTGAACTGAGTTGGCTATTGGTCCACAGTTTCATTTGCTAAATCTGGAACTAGTCTTTTGGTTAAACAGAAAGGAAAACACAGACTCTAGATGTGCCTAATCTGGGCAGAAGGCAAAGGGAGGGGGGCTAGAAAGAGAAATTACCATCAGAAAAAGGCCACAAAAGTCATTTGCAAGCAACTACAATGGGTTGGGGAGGGGTTAGGGAAATCCTCAGAAAAGGTGTAAAAGTGAGAATGAAAGCATTGTCATGCTTGCCATGACGTGTTCTGGAAGATTCACACCTGGTTCAGACACCAGAGGAGGAAGCGACATTTCAAAGCTTAGCAAGGAGCTCATTTACATCTGTGCCACTGCACACCTGTCCACTCCCTGTGCCTGCAAAGCCGAGAGGCCACTTGTAAGAGGGAAGCCTAACCGCACGGCATCCTGTCGGGGTCCTCCCAGGTACATCTAGCCTCACATGAAAGACTGTTACCGGGTTTCTTTTAAAAGTGCACAAGCCCTGAAGGCTCCTCCCTGAGAACGCACATGGAGCCCATTCTTTCCAGCTCCTACCCCTGGCCGAAGGCTGGGATGATGAATGGAAGTTGTCAGTGATGCGTTGTTTCTGTAGCTGCCTGCGAGCTCTGCCTCCCCAGCCCCAGCCAACTGGCAATGTGTCGGGGTCTCTCGGCACACCTGGTTGTGGCTGAAACAAACTAGTTGCCCGATGGAGAAATCTCAGAAACCTGCTGTTAATGATTTATTTCAGGGTAGAATCTTTGCTGTGAATTTTGAAAGTTTTTTTAAAAGGATTATGTATTGCTGGACTTTACAGATAAAACACAAACTATGACTATTCTAGCTCTTATTCTGAAGAAGCAAGAGATAATTGTTCAAAAGAAAAATGTTTAATTCCCACAAGAATCCTTTATTACCTAAACCTCCCAACTTACAAAGGTCGGCAACGAAAGAACCTACAGGGAACCAAGGGAAAGGACCCCCCCAAAAGTGACTGAGCATCAAACCTAGCATAATTCTGTAAAACCTGACTGCAGTTCTCACTTGTGCGGATAAGAAACACAAACAGTGCATTCAACATAGTTACATACTTCCACACTGATGTATTTCCAACTGTCCTGGAGGGTTTTCTCCCAGCTCTTCCTAGGATGTTTGGGGCTTTATTATTGTCATTTTCTCTTAAGTGTTTGATCTACAAGATGAAGTAGTTTCAAAGCGGGGCTTTTACACTTGGGCACGTGGGGCAGGACGGGAAGGAGAAAAGCGTTTTAAGAAGAAAAGCAATTTACTTTGCCAGTAGTATCCTGTTTTCTCCCACTGTTATTGAAGACACTTGTGTATAAGTAGGGCTCTTTTCCTCTGTGCTTATGATATTAATCTTTTGCCAAGGAAATGATTATAAAGTCACCAGTTTAGCATTATGATTTTACTGAAAGATCAAGAAAAAGAGAGATGGGCTGTGAGTCTGAAACCCTATTTAACACATGGGTATCTTTAATCATCAGCAATATACGAGTTGTCATCTGCAAAAGATTAATAAGGTTTGGGGTTTTACCAAAAACTGCTTAACTTTTGAAAAATACTTTGTATTGGTGGATATTTACCTTTCTGCTGATGTGGCTGAGTTAGAACAAATTAATAATGATCTAAAACAAACTTAAGGGGCTCTACCATAGATCCAAGCAATAATAGCAGCTGTCATAAATAGATTCCAAGTTGGGTAAACTCTGGGATCTGATGGTTTCCTTAAAGATTACTACAAAAAGTTATGTGATTTATTGGTCTCCCATTTACTTCAGATGTAGAATTTTGATCTGAAGAAAGAAGTATTTCCAGCAGGGACTTCCTTCTCTGAACTACAGCTTAAACCATGCAAATCTTACCTCTTTGCACTGAATTTAAACTCCTGACAAAGCATTAACAGGCTGGGATTGGAGGTTAGGGAGAAGCTGCCAAACAATTATTCACGGTGGTCAGTGAAAACTGGAATAGAAGCAATGTATTTTATCACTAACTAAAATGTAAATTAAATAAAATTAGGGATAAGTCTTTGTAATGGAAAATTGTTAGGAAATTGCTGTCGCCAGTGGAAAGGTAAGTGTGCCCACCAAAAGTGGGCAAATTTAAGATAAAGATCCTCCTTGAAAGAGGTAACTGGGATATAATCCCTCAGTTCAGGAGACAGAACAGTAAAAAGAACAAATACGGCTGTAACAAAAGTCAGAACATAACAGAGTAACCTACCTCATCCACCAGCAGGAACCCTAGGAAGTCCCGGAACAGCCTCCACCCCTCTTGCTTGTTTTCTGTGCTGTTAACTTAAAGATCAGGCTGTGTGCTGGCTCCTTACACAGCAATTCTTATAGAAAGACTTTCTTGCAATACTCCTCTGAAAAGTGGTGATAGTGTTGAATCAAGCGTAACTTTCTCAATAAAAGCTTACTAAAATATTATTACTTAAGAAGTCACTGGACATGTGGGAAAACTACAATGTGGTGTAAAGAGGTGGTGGGTTACAGCTCCCAACATGTTGACAATTTCTACCCAAGTGTGAGGCCCAATTCACTGTGTGGTGTGATGGTGTGATCCAAATCACAATAACAAAAAAAAAAAAAAAAGAATTCTAAGTACTACAGCAAGCATTAGGGACCAATAGATCAAAAAAATATCGCCACACTGCCAGTCAAGCAGGTTGAGTCTCCTGGTTTCAGCCGTGGAAGAAGCTCAGCTCGTTTGTACAAGGAGGCAGCAGAAGGGTCTTCACGCTTAGGCACCTTTACTGCAAGGAGAGAAGTACTTCCCAAACAGGGCCAATCAAGAACGTCTACAAGATGCTAAGAGCATCTAACGGATTCTTCAGAATACAAACTATAATATATTGATGCGATCCAGTCCAGAGAAAGAACAAGACATGTGAATTCAAAATACAACAAGAGATCTAGAAAGAGAAGATGCAAATCAGAGAAGTTCCCCACGTCCTGTCTTACCAAAAAGGAAACAAAACAAAAGGAAAAGAGGGAGAAGTTGGGAGCAGGGAAAGAGACTGGGTAAACTGAAAGACTAGAGGGCAAAAGAAGATAAAATGAGAATGAAAGAATAAGAAACTAGGAAGTAAAATACAAGTGGTTACTCTAGTATGGAAACCATTAAAGCAGTTTTTAAAGTCAAGATAAAAAGCACAAATGAAAAAAGAGAAAAGTAAAGAAAAATGGAAAACAAAAGGAAAATAAATGTGTGTGTGAAACACACATTAAAAGACAAGAATAATTGATATGAAAGACACTCAGCATCTTGAACTCAGGGAGCTGCTATTGCACTTGGGTGACAGACATCCCCTGCTCTGTTCACATGGAGAAGACTCCAGCAAACGTATCACTTTGGAGGTTGAAACCCGATTATTTTCCACACGGAGCTAACTTAACAAAGCATGTAGTTTTACACGGGCCTTAGGGGAAGAAATGTCCTCCTTCTTCTCTTTAAACTTAAGACTTTTATTTAAGAACTACTTTTAAATACTTTTAAATATGAGAAGTAAAGGTGGTGGAAAAAGAAGCTGAAAGAACCAGCCAGTGTTAGTTCTTCACCCAACTGTTACTCTTCACCCAAATAATACAGTAACGATCACCAGGCCTAACCAAGGGCTGAGAGCTATGCCTGGGTTAGCTTGATTTCATTTTATGAATTCTGTCTAATTTTGGCACAGTCCATGGGTTTCATTTCTCTTTGGTCACCTTCATGGTATTTCCTCTACTGCTACTGATGTTATCTCTGTGACTGGCAGAGAGAAAGGAAAAGTTTATTCCAACTGTGAATTTTAAGAGCTAGTCACAAAGCCATCAGAGAGAATGGCCTTCACGACAGCTATCTTCCACCTCACTTTCTTCTACCCCTTTTTTATTTGGTTTTCATGAGACTCAACATTTGAAAGTGGGTTCTAAGTGAAAAAGGAGAGTAGCAGTCACACAACAGCCTTTAAGGCAGCCGGAAGGAAGGA
>VMDR010018192.1:0-19388 GCA_007922815.1 Macrotus californicus | reverse complement strand
GATCCAGTTACAGTCTGCCTTTCATCCCTATATCACAAACCAATCCAACACTCACCTCTAACCTCTAATTAAATAAATCAGAAGTCCACTTAGTGACAGAAAGTAGAAAATATTAACCATCCCATCATTTATAACTTTCATTTTTAATAGAATATATAAAATTCTTAGTATTTTCCAGATATATTTACTTTTTTTTAACCATTTGGCCCCTTTCACCCATTTCTCCCATGCCTCCCCCACCTCTGGCAACCACCAGTCAGTTCTCTGTATCTATGAGCTTGGGTTTTTGTTTTGTTTTTGGTAGGGGGTAAGGACGGGTGGTGGTTCATTTTTATATTCTGCATATAAGTGAAATCATAAATTATTTGTCTTTCTCTGACTTATTTCACTGAGCATAATGCCCTTGCAGTCTGTCCATGTTGTGGCAAATGGCAAGATTCCACTCTTCTTTGTGGCTGAGCAGTATGCCACTGTGTATGTGAGCCACAGTTTCTTTATCTATGCGTCTATCAGCGGTACTGAGTTTGTCTCCCTGTCTTGGCAGTAGTAAAGGGTGCTCCAATAAGCATGGGAGTGCATATATCTTTTCAGGTTAGTGTTTCTGTTTTCTTCAGATAAATACCCAAGAGTGGAATTGCTGGATCATATGGTGGTTCAATTTTTAATTTTTGAGGAACCTCCGTACTCTTTCCCATAGTGACTGCACCAATTTACATTCCTACCAGTAGTGCATGAGGGCGCCCTTTTTCCCACGTTCTAGGCAACTGTTGTTATTCATGCATACCGTTTACAGATATAAATAAACAGAACTAAATTATAATTTTGTTCTTAGATACAAACATTACATTTTAAATTGATATTTTGATACTGATAGTTTAGCAACTATTGTTCTTATGGTCAGATTTTAACACACACACTCGCACACATCTGTAGTCATTTCAAAATATTCTTGTGGATCATTTACGTTTTCTCTATACATCTGTTTTAAATGAAGTAAAGTTTTGTCACAGTATGAGATTAAAATGGTAGAATTGCGTTCTGTTTTGTAGTCTGTATCACAAACTATTTTATATAGATCAGGATTTCAAATTGAATGCTGCTTGTCTTTGTAATTATTCATTACATAGCTTTCTAATATTTCAGATTTTTCTTGAAACAATGTTGCCTTTTTATATTTAGTGTTTAGGGTATCTTTTTTAAAAAAATTGATTTTAGAGAGAGGGGTAGGGAGGGAGAGAGAGAGGGAGAGAAACATCCATGCAAGAGAGAAACATCTATTGATTGCCTCTTGTAAACACCCTGACCAGGGACTGAACCCTCAACCCAGGCATGTGTCCTCACCGGGAGTCAAGCCTGTGACCTTTTGATTTATTGGATGACACTCAACCAACTGAGCCACTTTGGCCAGAGCAGTGGTTAGGGTATCCTAGAGACAAGTTTAATTTCAGAATTATAGAAATATTTGAGAACATGTCTTAGTACAACATTTCTATCTAATGTCTTCAGCTTTGATTTAAAACAGGTGATATCCCAGTCTGAATAATTTAATTTTTAGGTTCCTGAAGAAGTATATTGCCTCTAAGTTTCATAAGGCATCCTTCACACTTTCAATTTATATCACAGAAAATTACTATTCTAAATAAAATGTAAAGACCCATTGCTTTAACATATGATGATCACTGAGGCACTAAGAAAACCCCCAATTTTCTATTAAAAAGGCAGTTTTATCTTTAAATAGAAGACAGCAGGGCAGACCCCCAACACTAGTTATTTTTGTGTAAGGATCAAACTTTAAACTTACTTCATTCCCTGATTTTGAAACTACATCTGGAGATGACTTAAGACCATAAAATCCTTTTGGATTAAAAACATAAATTTGTTGCCAGCTCTCAATACATTCCAGAGTGACAGTTATTAACTTTTAACTATTATGTCCTCATGACAAACATAGCATGCTGAGAGATTATTGTGCTAGAAACAGGAAATGTACTTTTAAAACAAGGACACGATGCTCTTCCATATTTCTCACTGCCCAAATCTGTTATAGTGGAAACTTTACGAAAGAACCTTTTTTCCTCCACATCAGAGGAGTGAGTCAGCCTGTGGCCACAGGCCCAGCCCTTACAGAGAGTCAGCCAAGTTCCATCTCTAAAGTACCAACCTAGTGCCCTCAGCAAATGAGTCATTTAACCTCATGGGGCCTCAGTTTCTCTACTTATAAAATCAGAATAAATCACACAGATCTTGCTTTCCTTATGAGGCAGTCGGAGGATAATTGATAAAAACTGCTATTTGAGTAACTTTATACACTGTAAATGCTCTTTATTAATTTACTTAACAAATACTGATGTTTATACAAATGCAAATGACTTATTAGATGTCAGGTTTAGGGTTCAGTTTTCTCATTAAATTACTTGAAAATAGGCAGAAATTTTCTTTCTCTTCAGTGGAAGGTCAGAAATTAGGAAGTAACTTTGCTCAGTTTACCTGGTTCACACCAAACATATTCAGTACCTTAAAATACTTCTTAGATCCTAACTACTAATGACTAAAATACTGTTGAGTTAATAAATTGTGTGACTTTCAGGAGGCTGAAAATAAAAATAATGTATTGATAAAGTAGGTTTTATCTAACAATTATTGGTGGTGTGCATAGAGTAACTTTATTCTATGCTCCTCCCCCCAAAAAAAACCCAAGGAGGAAGGAAATGAGGCACAAAGACTCTAAACACACTTAATTTGCTAATTTATTCATTCTACAAATATTTTCTAACTGTCTGTAAGTTGTCAGGTGCTGGTCTGGTTGCAGAACATAGGAAAATTAAGTTTTCGTTTGAGTCTTCCTGTGATCCTGTACCACCTACAGAGGGCGCCTTTCCCACTCCTGTCTCAGGTCTTCCCTGTCAGCACAAGCTGACAACAATCTATTGGGAACAATCTATTGTACTTCCATAGCACACCCTTCTGGTGAAAGGAAGACCCCTCTATCCATCATCTAGCAATACTAATTCAATGTAGCTGAACAGTAGCAATTTTTCCTCAGCTTCCACCCACGCCCTCTTGGAGTTCTGTACACAAAGATCACAATATTGATACACACTGGGCTGGATTGTCTACAAAACAGAGCAGCGTTCTCCCCTGCCAGAGCAAACACGCCTCTTCTTCTGACCCCCCATCTCTTTTGGCACCATCTCTTCTGGCCCCCTACTGACAGTTGGAGAATTGCATCAAGTAATCTAACTTTTAAAACTGCTATGCATGTGAAAACACAGGTTTTCCTTCAACTTTCTATCCTCCTGAGTTCTCTAGTAATCACACCTACCTTGCCTCTAAGCCAGAAAGTCTGGAAATTTACCCTGCACCCACTTTTATCCTCAGCTTCAATCAATGATTTCCAGCTACTTCTCATGCCAGAAGCTTTGAAAGACCTCACCCCTGGGTGGTCTGACTCAGTAGATCTAAGTCAGAAAACTGTAAAACCTTTGACCATACATTAGAGTTGTGTTTGTAAAAAGCCAAATATTGTCACCAAGTGTGCCATTAAAACAACTATTTCATGACAAATAAGAGATTGGAAGCTAAAAAGTTTTAGTCATATAGAAAAATAATTTTTTCCTGCACCATTTAAAAAAATAAAAGCATGGCTATACAATAGATACAAAATCAAGGAAATCCATATATGATTTCATATACGTTCACCTCTGATTGCCCTTTCTCAACACCAGAACTCTTATGAGCACTGGGATTCTTATTCACAACTTACCACTTTTAATAACTATTGACATGGGAAGCACAAAGCCACATAAAGCAGCTGTTGCCCAAGAAAACGGCATTTATTTTAATGCTTGTTGCTGGGTTTCCAGTCATTGCTTTCCTGCTACCACCTGTTCGTGATAGCATCGTAACCAATGGCAGTTTGTCCCGGCATGAGAAAATCAAAATGTGCTCCCTGCTTAACCCATGATATATCAGACTGTAGTCTAAAAGTTCCAACCCTAACAGAAACCTCTGCATTACACAAACACACAAGCAAACCGGCCCCACCAGGTGATTCTGATCACAGCCTTGAAAACCACGGGGCTGGACTACTCTACATATGCATACCTAGGTCACCACCACCTCTGCCTGCACTCCTACTTCAGACTCGCTACCTAGTCTACCGCATTGTCTTTAATGCTGGGCTTCCTGTTGTTTGTTCATGGTTCTACTGTTTTTCTAGCTACTCCGGCTAAATACATAAAAGAGCCACATGATGCCCTCTTTGTGCCATGCATACATCTCCTCATTGACTAGGACCTGACAGTGTGTTCTCTCCAAATTTATTTAACTCCTGTTTTACCCTTGCCGAAGAGTTAAAAAAAAATGACAGCTCCAAATGGCATCAGCTGTGGCTAAAACCCATGACACCAAACCTTCACCAGGACTGTAATTTTAATCAGCCAGTCTGGAATGTTCTGGTCTGTACCAGCCAGGTAATCTGTCTTGTGGGCCCTTGCCATAGCCACCACCGCCCCCCCTCCCCTACTGGAAGAGGAAGTGATGTTTATGATAAAACCCTTGCTGCTTCCTTCCCCCTAAAAAGATGTCCTGTTCTAAACCTTTTTTTTCCCTTTTGCTAATAACCCCTAAAAAATAAAACAAAACAGAAACAAACTCATAGATACAAAGGCCAAACTCATGGTAGCCAGAAGGGATGGGAGTTAGGGGGCTGGGTGAAAAAGGTGAGGAGATTAAGAAGTAGAAATTGGCAGTTACAAAATAGTCTCCAGGGTGTAAAGTACAGTTTGGGGAATATAGTCAATAACATTGTAACAACTTTGGTGTTGTGTGGGTGCCAGACTTATCAGGCGATTGCTTTGTAAATTATACAAGTAAGTATTTAACTGCTATTCTGTACACCTGAAATTAATATAATATTCAATGTTAACTGTTAACAAGAAAAAACTTTCCGGTGTGTACAGTCCCTCAGACTGCTTCCTAGATGCTGGATGGATGAATTACTTAAGCCAATTCGATTTTTAAATTTACTCAGTTGAATTTTGTACATTAACACCCTCAATCCATTTTCTCTGTGATTAATCTTATTTAGGTATTTCATTATTTCTAACCAGGAGTCTTACCAAGCCTCCTAACTAGTTCTCTCTGTAATCTCACCCATTCTTTTTTTTTTTTTTCCAGAGTAATCTTCCTAAACCACAGCTCTGGGATTGGTCTTCTAACAATAATAATTATTATTATAATTACTATAATAATAATAATAATAATAATAATTTTGATGACTTTTCTGTGATTGATATGATTCACCTCAAGAGCATGGGTATAAATATGGTCACTGATCTTATTTTTTAAAATAAAACCACCCCAGGATCAAATATTAGGTCAGCAGGAAGACCAGTGTCTCTCTTGGGGATTCCCCTCTCTCCCGGAAGGATCCTATTACCATGGGAACTTAAGCAGCCAAACTTACTTCTAAATACTGTGAGGAGTGGAAGGACAATATGGCCAGTCTCCCATCACCTCTGCTTTTCAGCCACTATTGTTTTGGTCTCTACCACAGCATTGTGGCTCCAAACAGGACTCACTACCATAATGTGGCGATCGATCAATCTCTGTAGTGGCCGCAGTGGTCCTGGAGCAAGGGAAGAGGCTGACACCTGGAGGAAGAACACCCTGCTAGGAAGGCCGGGTGCGGAGGGGCTTTTATTAACTCCCAGGAACAGACAAGGTTGTGTGACACGAGGCAAAGTCAGAACAAAAATGTTTTTGGAACATTTTTATTTATGTATTTTTGGAGAGTGGGGAAGGGAAGGAGAAAGAGAGGGAGAGAAACATCAGTGTGAGAGGGAAACATTGATCGGCCGCCTCTCGTAGGCATGCCGATCAGGGACAGAACACACAACCCAGGCGTGTGCCCTGACCGGAGTCAAACAGGCGACCCCTTGTTTTTCAGGATGACTGACACCCAAGCAACTGAGCCATACCAGTCAGCGCCAGAAAAAAGTGTTAACAAGGCCATTCCATGGCATGCTGTGGAACACCTGGAGACGCAGAAGTGGGTCCACGTGGATGGAGTACAGGAATGAGAGTGGGGAGTGGGAATGAAAGCAAGTTGGCAGATGAGGTTCCAAAGTAAGCCAGAAAAACAGCAGTCAGAGGTCTGCAAACTGGAGTATTATAATTTCAGGTATTCGGGAGGCGGGCAAATCTGTAGTGTGAACATGGCACATTTTGCTGAAATATTAGTTTCACTTTCTGATGGGAGATGTATGGTGTAGACAAAGAAGGGGCTACCTACTCACCCTGACCAGCTCTGGGGAGGCCCTCATGGCGGACATTAGCAGCTCAGAGATGGAAAGTGGCCACGCGGGATGGTCTGAACATGAAAACCCCTGTCTAAAAGAGGGTCATGGTGAGTGCTTACAGCCTCGGCCTGTAGCTTCCTTGACAAAGGTCAGACTTTCCCTTTGCAATGGTCTATGTTTGTGCCTGGCACATCACATACCTTTGAAATTTCAGAGCATTTTCTTTTCCCAGCCCCTGGAAAGCACAACCGTCCACAGCAGAGCAGGAGACACATTGCTATTTTGTTGCTCACGTACCACCTCTGTGTGCTGTAATGTTAACTGTCCTGTACCCACCGATGCAAAAGAAGTGTGTGTCTCTCCATGTGACTGTTATCCAATCCCAGAGATGTCCCCCTTTGCTTTCTCCCATCCCCTTAATCTACCACCAGTGGATTTCATGTAACGCTCCTTATGTCCCTTCCTTTGGTTTTAATGTATAAAATAAGCTGCAAAACTGCCGTATTCCAGAGCATTTTCTCAACCATTGAGATTTTGCTTCTCAGCACAGTTCATCAGTTTGGCTCAAATAGACTTTTTCTTAGGCTGGACATTTTTTTATCAACCATGGTGATTTTGTTTTTTCTTTACACTAAAACTCAATCTGTTTTTTTAAAGTAATAACTAGAGTTGTTTTATTGACATTTAATCCAATGGTTTTCTCTCTGCCTCTGCTGGAACTCCTCTCTGGGCGGTCATCAGGTCTTTTGCACGGTACGTCATTTCTGGCAAGTGAGCAGCTCATCCAAAAGTGGTTTAGTCCCAACTAACTATCATTCTTGCACAGCATCTTAAACTTCCTTTAATGTTTTATTCTTGCTGTTTAAAAAAGCTTAAGATGCACATAGAAAGGCACAAAACTGTGAGTGTGCAGCTTTACAAACTATAAGAAAGAGAAATTCTTCCTGAAGTGGCTTCGTGCCACACAAGCCTCTGGTCTTGTTCAGTGACCCTGAGGGGAAACCAAAGCCCTGCTGCTCTGAAGCTGCCCTTGGCAGTGTTGGTTGTAACCTGTTTATTAAGAAGCAAGATGCAGAAAGGACTTTTGGACCCTCCCCCTTTCCCTGCCCATGAAATTCAGACAGAAAAACGTGCTCGAGGAAGGAAATCTTAGGATGCTCACCTTAGTCTAATTTGAATTAAGTACACTAAAGAGAAGGGCTGTTAGTGAGATACCAGCTGTGTCCTACTGCTTCTGAGTTGCCTGGCGAGGATTTGCACTCTTCCTCAACTACCTGTGAGTCACCCATTCTCATTTCTGAAATTGAATGCTCTATTTCCCACCCCTCCCCACAGTCCCTCACCCCTGGCTTTTTCTCCTTTGTCCAGAATGTCATATATGCCCAACACTGTCTCACTGGCTTTGGAATTGCCAGGCCTAGGTGAATTCCCAGGTGTGTGTATTAAAATTTGATTTTCTCCTGTTAATCTGTCTTTCTGAATTTGATGATTAGCCCAGCTAGGAGAACTTAGAAGCTAGAAGGAAAAGTATTCATTTTTTTTATCCCCCCAATACATTAGTTGCTATTCCTTGGAACACATCCTGGTTCTTTCCTTCTGTGCCTGTGTGTACACTTTTTCTTTCTTCCTGGAATACAGTGTCCTCTCCCTCCTGGTCCTGTGCCCTGCCTTTCCCAGCATGCAAGGCTCAAAGACTTCTGTTAGGACCCACCTGTAACATCACCTTTCCCATAACGTATAGATAGATGTGTGACTGCTCTTCCTGAATGAAAATAAATCCACGTCTGCCGACATTTTTGCGGCATATGTGTACCTCTTCTAGAGCCATTATCTGTTTCTACATTGGATTATTGTTATCCAATTTTTCCTAGGCTAAGTTTGTTGAAGACAGGCTTATTTATAAATCATTGCATACTCACTAATAAAATATCTAAATGCATCGATCATGATATTTTGTATACATGTCATTTTATCTACCATTACTTAGGTTTTCAGCCATAAAAGTTGTTTCTATGCCCAGCAACTTGAAACATCAAAGTGAAATAACTAATGTCATACATACTTAGCATAGAAGCATTTAATATATACCTCAGATGAAATCAAAGATTTCCTCAATGTAAAGTGAAACATAAGATAAAATAAAGAGTAGAAATTTAAAATAAAATATAGAGGCTCTTTACATTGGATTCGAATTTGTAACTTTTGCACCACAGCAGAACGCTCATTTAAGTTTTTAAATATTTCCCATAGGCAACCCAAATATATTATTTATAGAATGGGAGATATACTGATAGTTAAACATATGTGACATACTTTGTCATCTTTTCCTTAATTAAATAATCTCTTGTTATCATCTGTCAAGAACAAAGTTTCCAGTAAAGCCTGTTTTTCATCACTACATGAGAACTCAGGATCTAAGCAAAGTCTCTACCTGATTTATAATATTAAGATAAGCCAAAATCTAAGCTTCCCTTAAGTTGTAAATATCAGGCAATGAAAAGTAGTTATTATATGATTTAGCATCATATTTAGTTCTTTCTTTCTCAGGATTAGTAAAATATATTGAATGACTTCACTTGTCCTTTGTCTTTCTTCTAAATTATCACCTGGTCAGCTGCTCCAGCACCATTATACACACACCCACACACAGACGATACACACCCAGACACAAAAGATACACACACACAGAAGATACACACAGGCACACCAAGAAGATACACACACCCACACACAGAGATACATACACCCCCACACAAAAGATACACACAGGCACACACTAACTGGGGTGAAGATCAAGTTGCAGTTTCTAAATACCTATTCCAGGACTACCCTATTGACCCGTAAGATGTTTGTGAAAGATTTTTAAATGAATTAATAAATGAAATGAGATTAAGAGAAATCTGATACAACTTTCTCTTCTCATTATTTTCCCTAAGATATTAGAAAGGCCATTGCCTTTCTAAATTGTTTTAATAAAATGATGTACTAGGTAACTCCTTGCAGAAAGAACTAATTTATTGTTCGCATGTTTTACATATACTCATATTCACAAAGCTTGTTTAATGATGCTTTAAATTGTCCAGGATTCTTTTATAATGGGGGGATATTTAAAACAATATTCCTACTATGTGCCATTTTATTAGATTTTAAAATGTGATTTTGTCTTAAATCCAAAAGTATTATGATATCGATTACATTTTTCAAAAACCTGTAAACTTTCCCTCACGGGTGTTTAGTTTAGATAGGGAGTTTGAAATGAGTTATCTAATCCATTCTGTGTTTGACAAAAGAGGGCACACTTGTAAGTATATGTGGTTGTTCTGAATTTGAAGAGTGCTTGGTACATATTTTATACCAGGCATGTAGGAGCCCTTGCCATTAAAAGTATAAGGACACACATTGTGGAACTGAAGAGGGGAGTTTCTGCCTACTCCTGACTTGGTGGCGATAATGTTTCTCACGTCTTAGCCGAGGTGGACAGTGTGAAAATGTGAAGCACGCACATGCACTCTGGTAACTGTCCCCTGATCCCCACCACAGGATGACCCCCACTAATAAAAAAATATATCTATATATAGCGTAGGAAAAAAAAGAAAGAAAGCTTAAAATAGAAAAATTTGCCCTGGCTGCTGTAGCTCAGTGGATTAAGGGTCGACCTGCGAACCAAAGGGTCATTGGTTTGATTCCCAACCAGGGCACATGCCTGGGTTGCAGGCCAGGTCCCCAGTAGGGGGCGTGTGAGAGGCAGCCACACATTGATGTTTCTTTCCCTTTCCCTCTGTCTAAAAATAAATTAAAAATCTCAAAAAAAAAAAGAAAAACTTGAGTGAAACTTGAACTAAAATATTTGAAACATGTATGGTTTGAAGGTAAAGGAAAATTGTTATTCTCAAAATAATGTTTCTACCCTGACCAGGGTGGCTCAGTTGGTTGGACATTGTCCTGCAAAGCAAAAGTTCACCCCATTTGATTCTGGGTCAGGGCATATGCCTGGTGTCAAGTTCGGTCCCCAGTCAGGGTGCATGTGAGAGGCAACTGATTGATAATATTTCTCCCTAACATCAATGTTTCTCTCCCTCTCTCCCTCCCTCCCCCCTCTCTCTAAAAAGAAATAATTTTTTAAAAAATTATAATGTTTCTGCCACAAAAATTGTAAAAATCTGAACAGTCCTTTGTATCCATCTGTTCTTGGGATTGAGAAAACCACTTGGATGTGTTCATTAGTTATAAAAACATAGAAGGTACCTGAGGATTAGTCTTGGGAATACTGAAATAACTGTTCAATGTAATGCAGATATTTTATACTGAGAAGCTAAACATTCTATTTTCTAACAAAGTGAATTCAAACCTGTTTCTACAGGAATTTTTGCCAATTTAAGAATAAATAGGTACAAGTCATTTGTTTTCTGTATGACACTGTTTCTTTAAAATTATTACTTGTTTTTGTGGAGATCTGTGGGTTCCTGTTTGAGCAGTTATTCTTAGGATATTAAACATTCATTCAATAAATTCACTGAGCTCCTACTAGGTGCAGCACATGATTGACATTATCCTTGCCTGATAGAACTTTTAATGGAAAATAAGGGGCCAGTTAGTGAGGGCACAGGATAAACCAATACACATTATACCAGGTGTGACAAGTGCTAGGAAGGGAAATAAAGTGGAGTAAGGGATAGAGGATGGAGACAGGGAAGGGAGGGCAGGGCAGATGCTTTAGATAAGATATTCAGGGAAGGCCTCTCTCAGGAAAGAACCTGGGGAAAACAGCTTTCTCCTAGGAAGTGGAGAGACTACATGCAAGGACCAGGGACACAATGGACATGAACTAGAATGACAGCAGTGGAGTGGTAAGAAGTGGGCAGGTTTGGATGTGTGTCCACAGAACCTGCTGATGATTGGATGTGACGTATGAGGACAATTCCTAGGTTCTTGCTCTGAATAAGTAGGTAAATTGGGTTGGCAATGTGTAGGCTGAGAAATGCTGAGTGTGAGGAGTCTGCTTAGGAGTTGTTAGAGGTACTTATATTCAGTTTTGGATTTCAGGGAAGAGGTCCAGGTTTAGAGACAAATATTGGAGAGGAAAGGATTTTTTAAAACTTGGTACTGGAGGGAATTACTTAAAGGGAAGTAAAGACCTAAAAACTGAGCCTTGGAACTCTCCAACAAGAGGGCATGAAACCTGTGGCAGAGATGATTAAAATGTTTGTGATAGAAGATAGAAATGTAAAAAGGATTGGACAGAATTGGACTGTTGAAATCAAATATAGCACAGAATGCTAGTTAAACTGAGGAGAGTCAGGACTCATCTGCTCTGATGCAATAGCTGCTTTGGGGCCCTTTTGGACTGGACATTCTCTTTGTCAATCATTCCAGAAGAGGCAGGTCCAAGACCAGGATCAGAGACATAGAAAGTAGGCCTTGTATGTAGGCCATGTTGTATGACATCTTTCTACCACTGGGCCTCTTGGTGTTTGGTGTCCAGATGCACATAAAAGCCTTCTACCTCCCAGAGGGAGAGACAAATGGTCCTGTGCCTTCAAACCGCAGGGAGCTGGACCTCAGGAGGAGGGTTTTGGGTATGTGTTTCCGGGGGATTCTAATCTAGAAGTCATTCTAAATGAATTTTGGGTTGTACTTCTCTTCTGACATCCTCTTTTTACAGAGTTGTCAAAAATTGTACCCTGGATTTATGCTTCAGTGAATCGAAGCGAATTAACTAAATGTGGACTCCTAGAGAATGAGGACTAAGAGAACAGACTCCAGGGCCAGACTTAGGGGACAAATCCCAGCACCACTCCTGTTAACTGAAAAATTAGTTGAGAGGTGAATGAACTATTTTAGGGGAAACATCATTAGAACCAGGTGTATGTAGTGGAAATGGAATATAAAGAAAGAAATGGATTAAAGAGACAGTGGGGACTAATCAGGAGTGGGACATAGAATCATTTTAAAAATAACTCTGAGGTTTCTACTGGAGGCTAGTAAATGAATTACCAAAACAGGGACTGAAAGGAGGACTATGTTTTAGCAGGTGTGATAATCAATCAAGTTTTGAACATGTAGGGTAGCTGCAGAGGACCTCAGGAGGCCACCAGAAATGGAGTCCAGTGCAAAAACATGTTCTGACTATAAGGTAATGAAGCATGAATAAATTACCATGAGTATGAATGATATTGAAACACATCAGAAACATAAAATTATCAATTTTTCTTCTATCATTGTATCAAAAGGCTCAGGAAAAATGTCTTTTTCTAACATCCCCCCACCTGGCTTTATTGAGATGCCAGTGACATATGACTTTGTGTAAGTTTAAAGTATACAACATGGCAATTTGATATATATGTAATAGATATATCAAATACATAAATGTATAGAGTGAAATGGTTACCACAATAAGGTTAGTTCAGACATCCATCATCTCACATAGTTACCGTGTGTGTGTGTGGTGAGAACATTTTGCATCTTTCCAATAACAAGGCAGTATCTTTAACTGCAGTCACCATGCTGTACATTCGATCCTCAGAACCTACCTTAGAACTGGAAGTTTATGTATGACCCGTATATGACTTGACCAAGCAATATCTGCCTATTTCCCCTTCCTCCCCAACCCTTGGCAATCACTGTTCTATTCTTTGATTCTCTAAGTTCAACTTTTTAAGACTCAGATATAACTCTGGCTGGTGTGGCTCAGTGGGTTGAGCGCTGGCTTGCAAACCAAAGGGTCCCTGGTTCCATTCCCAGTCAGGGCAGGTGCCTGTGTTGTGGGCCAGGTTCCCAGTTGAAGGCATGTGAGAGGCAACCAGTTGATGATGCTCTGGAACATTGATGTTTCTCTCCCTCTTTCCCCCTCCCTTCTTGTCTCTCAAAAAAATAAATAAAATTTTAAAAAAAGATTCAGATATAGATAACATATATTTTATTTAGCATAATGACATTTGGGTTCATTCATTTTTTTTTTGCAAATAGCAATTTTCTTCTTTTTTAAGGCTAAATAATATCCCATCATGTATATATAGCTTCACAACTTATTTACCCATTTATTCATTGACATTTAGGTTATTTCCATGTCTTGTGTATTGTAAATAATGCTGCAGTAAACCTGGTGATGCATCTATCTCTTCAAGACTGATTTCATTTTATTTAAATATATACCCAGAAGTAGGATTGCTGGGTCATATGGTATTTTAAGTTTTTGAGGAACCTCCATACTCGTTTCCATAGTGGTTTACATTCCCACCAGCACAAGGGTTCCCCTTTCTCTGTATCCTTGCCGACATATTATCTGTCTTTTTTTTTTATAATAACAATTCTAACAGGTTTAAGGTAATAGCTCATCATGGTTTTGATTTGCATTTTCTTGATAATTAGTGATGTTGAGCACCTTTTCATATAACTGTTGGCTGTTTTTATGTCTTCCTTGGAAAAATATCTCTTCAGTTCCTTTGCTTATTTTCAATCAGATTTGTTTTGAAAGGAGAAAACTTAGCCATTTCCTCAGAATGTCTAATCATTAATTATCTCAGATATTTGTTAAAAATACAGATCATTAGCCCTTCCCCTGATGATTCTGATTTGGCAGGTCTGTATGAGGTCCAGGAATCTATATTTTTACAAGCACTATCAGGTGATTCTCAGTATAGCCAAGTTTTGAAAACCAGAAGGACACAGTTTCACAGAGGCCTAGTGTCTCAGTCATTTTTTTCACGGTGACTCAGGCCAAAAGAAATACTCCAAGGTTCCCTTTAACTAGTGTAGATAGATCTGGACACCTTAATAATTGTAATTTTAAAATGGTCCAACAGATGGCACTGTGCTCCCCTCAAAAAGTTAAACTATTCCATAGAATCCCTTTGAGTTCCCGGAGCTCCTCAGCAGAGTTGAACTATATAGCCTAACAGTAATATTTTCCTGGCGTAGCATCTAAATAAAATATCTGAATGGGCCTCCTACAGAAATATTGTGCGACAAAGTAGACAGTGTGTTTCATAAATTTCATCACATTTTATATCATTTATTGCAGTTTTATATGATCATTATTGCTTATAGAGCAGAAGTATCATGCTCCTATGAAGAGCCAGAGAGCAAATATTTTTAGGTTTTGTGGGCCACAGATGTTCTCTAATGCATATTCTTATCTATTCTGTCGCAGCCCTTTACACATGTAAAAACCATTCTTATCTCTTGAATTTGGCCCATGGGCTGTAATTTGCCACCCCCTGTTGTAGTTGGTTCTGACGTTAAAGTGCAGTTCAGTGGAGATGATTTTGCCACGCTGGAAGTTCTCAAAATTTTCCTATCTCATCCTTTTCGTTTCAGGGAAGTCTGCAAAAAATGCACCCCTGTAATTAATATGGGAAGGACCTATTTGATTTCAAAGCTATTATACACAGAAAGCTTTCATTGAATCATATTCTTTCTCCAGTTTGATAATGAATCCTGTTAAAATTTCCAAGAAAAGGAGACTGTTCATTGCAATAAGCCCTTTATTACTTGCTTGATGATTATTGTAAATGCCTAACGAGATTTCACAATTAAGCAAAGCCTTGACTTATACTGCATTTGCTGACCATTCTATACCCAAGCACATAGTATTGTTCCTATTAGGTGTTCAATAAATATTTGCAACTTTATGGGTCAAGTACATAATTACATTTAATCAGAATTATCCAATGGAAGGTATTATGCATTGATGAGTAGTAGACTTACAAAATTCAGTTTCAGGACCACCACAAATTTTCCTCGGGACATTAGAAGCAGCCATTTAATCTTTCAGTGTATTTCCTCATCTATAAAACCAGGATATTTCTACCCGTAGCCACCTTACAGAAATGTTGCTAGGATCATGTAAAAGAGTATTTATTTGCTTTGCAAAAGGTGCATTTCAGACACCAGTTGGGTGAGAGGCACGTCCACGTCACCCGTTATATAAAGGGACCGCCCATCGCGTGTCCTCTAAAATCCCAGACCTGCGTCACCAGCCACCGCCCCTAAGAAGGCCTATAGTGTCCTAACATAGAAGGTTCAGAGTGGAACACCAGGAGCCCGTCCGAAGCTAGCCATTGGCTGCAGAAAGCAACGGCTCCCAGAGCTGAAACCAGAAGCCTCAGCCCAGCTCGCCCGCTACCGGCCAGCTCCTGGTGGAATCCAACGTGACCTTGTTTTGTGGTTGCTAGGAGACCTGGCTCCCCTACGCCCCCAACTGGCCAGCTCCGGGACCAAAGCTGGAAGGGGGCGGGGCCGCGGCAGGTTCTGGAAGCGGTTGGCGAAGCACCGTTAAGACGGCCTCGCCTGGGGCGCCCGCCCGGCGCCTCTCGAAGCGGCGTCCGGGCCCCTGCCACCGCCCAGGCCTAGCTGGTGCCCTCCGGAGCGGCTGTGAGCGATGTGGGGTCTGGAGGAGACTTGGACGGTGCGTCAGGTGAGCCGCTGCGGGGCCGGCAGCTGGTGTGGCCACGCCCTGCAGTGGGAGACTGGCTGGCCGGGTGAGGAGGGACGACGTGAAAGGATCTTGCTGCGGGGACGGTAGGGGTGCTGTGGGTCGGGTCGTTCACGCCTGGGCGCCCGCATGGCCGCAGGGAGCTCCCTCCCGCCAGCAGACAAAGGGTTAAAGCGCCGGCAGTGACCACGGCCCCGGATGTGAGAGCCGTGGCGAGGCGTCTGTGGCCCGCGTTGCAGGTGCGCCCCGGCGGGCAGAGCGAGTGGGCTGGCGACCTGACCTACCGCCCGAGGCGCCCCGGCTCTGCTGGGGCCGCCGGCTACCTCCGCGGGCGCCTTGTTTTCTAACTTGAGGGCAACAGGTGGTGCCGGTGGACCTGGGGAGAGCCGGCTCGCCGCACAGGGAGCGGCGGTTACTCTCACTGATTAGGGCGCGGGGGCGGGCCTAGCGCAGATAAATTTCCTCGGGTGACCAATGGGATTTGGGCTCATGGGTGGGCCGTGAGGGGTGGGCGTGGTCGGAGCCTGAGACCACGGTTTTAGTGTGGCAAGCGCCAGAGCTGCTTGGACAGCTAAGCTGTGCGGACGTGCGGGGATTCCCCCACCGTGTGGAAACGCCCACCAATGCTTTCTCATTTTAAGACTCCACTTCGGGAGGTGAGCCTTGTGGGTTTTTGGGGGGCGGGGGCATGGTAGGAGGTTACCGGTGACCTTGGGCAGGCTGTTAAGTGTGTGGAATTAGAGCCTCAAGATTAATGATAGGATTATGGGTTATGAGGTTTCTGCCCCGCAAAAAGGCACTTGTGTGGTTACTGCGACCTGGAACGGGGTCTTGGAGGTTTGGGGACTCAGAAGGGTAGAGAAAAGTACACGTTACTACAAATTCATGGAATGTTAAAGAATTCGAATCACAATGATTGTTCTCTCGTTTGCTTCAGATTGCTTACGTTTCATATCTCATTTGGTTTGTTTACCGAAGCAAGTTTTAGATATCAAGTTCCTCGTGATGTGTATTTTAGCACCAAGAGAGCAAAACGTCCATTATTTCACAAGAATAACTTCTTCATTTTCCCCTCAGCAGTCTTGTAGCTGGATCCCCTAGGAAGAGAAGTTGTGAAGCAGTAAGAAGAAAGCGTTTCAATTTGGAACGCTTTGTTGCAACTGGAAATGGGGAATGGACTGTCAGACCAGACTTCTATCCTGTCCAGCCTGCCTTCGTTTCAGTCCTATCACATTGTGATTCTGGGTTTGGACTGTGCTGGAAAGACAACTGTGTTGTATAGGCTGCAGTTCAATGAATTTGTAAATACAGTACCTACCAAAGGATTTAACACCGAAAAAATTAAGGTAACCTTGGGAAATTCTAAAACAGTCACTTTCCACTTCTGGGATGTAGGTGGTCAGGAGAAATTAAGACCACTGTGGAAGTCGTACACCAGATGCACAGATGGGATTGTGTTTGTTGTGGACTCTGTTGACGTTGAAAGGATGGAAGAAGCAAAAACTGAACTTCATAAAATAACTAGGATATCTGAAAATCAAGGAGTCCCTGTACTTATAGTTGCTAACAAACAAGACCTAAGGAACTCATTGTCTCTCTCAGAAATTGAGAAATTGTTAGCAGTGGGTGAACTGAGCTCATCAACTCCCTGGCATTTGCAGCCCACCTGTGCAATCATAGGAGATGGACTAAAGGAAGGACTTGAGAAACTACATGATATGATAATTAAAAGAAGAAAAATGTTGCGGCAACAGAAAAAGAAAAGATGAATGGTGATACCGTTCATATCTCTGTGGAGTAGGTTTTCTGTGGTCTGATTTTGACAAATGGAAGAGTGTCTACAGCCTGGTTTGCCTGCCTGCCCTCCTGGATGCTGTTAAAGCTTTGTTTTTCTGAACAGTCAGATGCCCAACTCTGTTGCCTTGTGAAGATGAGTAAATGCAGTGCTTCTTAAAATGGTCTCTTCTCCCGACCCCACAAATCTTTTGGTACTACCATTTTGGGAAGCCAAGCAAAGATAGTGAATTGACCAGAAAACAGTTGTGGAAATTTGACCTGAAGTTAGTGAAATAAAACTTTAAAGAAGAATATCTGTCTAGTATTTTATGCGTATGTCTTCTTGGGGGATGCCTTCACAAGGAAGTTGCTTACAAGGCTTTGTATGTATTTTAAGATGAAATGTTAATGAATGGAAATGTTAAGGTAGATTAATATATATACAGTTATATTGATCACATTGGTCCACTCAGTAAGGGACAAGGAGGAAGTGTTTGGTTTTTTAGGTTTTAGCTAAATGAATTTTGACTTTTTTTTGCAATCAAATAATGTAATGCTATATCTTAATTCTAGACAATGTTTAAGTTGGTCTCCCTTAAAATAATCAAGTATTGGGGGCATATTTAAGTGCATGGATTAGTTTTCCCGATAAAGCATGTTTGGGTGTGTAGTCTTCAACTTTTTAGGACTAGCTATACATCTTTCTACACAGGTTTAATAGACCTTTTCGGGAAGGGCGGGGGTGGTGGATTTAGAAATAGTTTGTTATCAGAAGCACTTTCACTTGGAGAACCTAAAATAATTTACTTAACTCTTTCATATAGTAAATTTGGGCATGTAGACTAATCACAAATGCATATGTTTGGGTGTATGTCTGGATTTATGAAGAAAGCAGTTGATGAATTCAGACAAGAGGATGTAATTACAATCCATGCTCTCTAAAGTAGTCCAGTTGTAAAATGTTTTATTAATATTTGCTGGCTAAACATAGATGTGGTTTTTCATATATTTTTGTAGTGTTTTGAGAGAAGCGAAAGCTTTATAAACAGCACCCGATGCACTGTGGAGTGAAAACATAAGAGATATATTATGCTCTGAGCTTTAATTTTCTGTTTACAAACTGAACAGTGTCACACGGGCAGTTCAGTCCTGATTATACGGTAGGAAGTCACGATACAGTACTGCAGGAAAGGATTAGGGCTATTGAAAATGAAGGGGAAAGTAGCAAAGCTATGTTTTGTGAAAAGTCACTGGTGCTGTTTACATTGGAATCCAAAACCCTATAAATTAAAAGGAGGAAAAACCTTTATCTAATTCTTATCTACAGGCAAAGACCTAACTTCCAGTGATCATATATGAACCCATCAACATCATTCGTACGTGTAAAGCCAACAGTTATTTGTAATGAAGATAACCAAAAGAAATTCACTTTGTTAGCAAGGTTTTTTGTTTGTTTACTGTTTTGTTTTGTTTCTGGCACCATTTTGGAGCCTTGATTCTTGTTACACACAAAATAAAGTAGCTTCCTGTGGAGCTTTCATATGTCAAATGTACCTGCACTAGTGACAGTCACTTAGAATGTTTATATTTATAGAAATGTGGATAATAACTACCAATAAACTACTTGAGGCACTAGGAGAACAGTGTTTGAGTTTTACTGTATTTCCACTTTCACTGAAGCTTTTGATTAGGGGTGTGAAAACTTTGACAGTGGGTTACAGCCCTATAGTAGTTTGGTTCTGCTGAAGTGTGACAGTCACTGAAAGTGTTTTCTGGGAGGGCCTTTCTCTACCCTTCAGTGGTATGAAATCATGGTGTCTACTACAACATCACTAAATCTATAATTGATTCATAAAGCTGGCTGGGAAAAAAAAGTG
>VMDR010018191.1:0-19395 GCA_007922815.1 Macrotus californicus | reverse complement strand
GAGAAGGAACAATGGCACTTGCTCCACTCTCTGGCAGCTTTCAGTCACTTCCCCTGCTACCCACAAGCAAATTGGGTCCTTCTGGTGCTGGTTCCCGGGTGGGTGGGTTTGTGTATGTTCTAGGACCCTGTGGGTCTCTCCAATGAACTCTCCTGTGAGGCTGGGAGTTTCTCCCCCTGCTGTCTCAACCTCCACAGGTGTTTTCAGTCAGAGGTTTGAGGCTTTATTTCCCCGAGCTGGGCCCTGGGTTGTGTAGTCTGTCTTGCTCCCGAGTTGTTCCTCCCAGTTTGTCTGCATGCAAGTGTGGGACCACCTGGTCTGCCAGCTGCTGCCTCGCCCAGTCCACCAGCCATGGCCTTGCATGTTCTGGTCCTCCATCTGCTGCCTTGCTTTCCCAGGTACTCCAGCAGCTGCCTTGTTGCGAGTCCTCTCTGACTGGCTGTCTGTCTTCGCCCCTCCTACTGACCTGGATGAATGTTTCTTCTTTAACTCCTTGCTTGTCAGACTTCCATATGGTTCAATTTTCTGGCAGTTCTGGTTGTTTTTTTGTTTTTAAATTTGTTATTGTCCTTCTTTTGGTTGTGTGAGGAGGCACAGTGTATCTACCTATGCCTCCATCTTGGCCGGAAGTCCTATTCTTCTCCTTCTGAGAGAAGTTTTGGTAACCTCGAATTTCCCATTTCCTTCATGTTTCCATTGACACTTTTATTTCCTTAGTGAGATTTTTTTACCAAACAGCAATTGGGGTTCTACTGCCTGTTGCCCAATAGGCAAACTTTGGAGGCAGAGGTTTGGTAGAAAAGGAAAGAAAAGATCAAAACCAAAACCAAAGTCCAAGTCAGGCAATGACCCTCACTCCTACCTGTCAGCCCACACGTCTGATCCACGTGCCCTGAGGACATTTATTTCAGAGGGTCATTCTGGGTCTTGACTCCCCAGCTGCTTCTGCCATCTTGCCTGACCTTTTTAGCTGACCTTTTGTCTTGTGTCTGGTTCTTGCCACTTACCCAGGTCTCAGACTTTCTTCCTCTCAGTTCCATGCCCAGGACCAACTCTGGGAAGTCCAGCCTGGTTAGACTCCCCAGCAACCCCAGGAAGGAAAAGGTGAACAAATGAAAGCAGTCTGAGTGTCTAAGCTCAGCCCTTTCTTGCCCACTTATCAGGATCGCTAGCCCCTCTTTGGTTCCTGAGTCCACCATGATGGGGGCAGATAGTAGGTCATAGTAGCCAGCCTGCAAAGTAGGGCTTCCAGTTAGTTGTGCTCATTAGGGCCCAGTGTCCCAATAGCATAGGGAACATCCTAGAGGCTTATTTGCTCCCTAAACTGCAGCTGTGGGCTACCTTTGCCTAATCAAAACAACTAGGCTTTTGCTTAAACTTTTTGCCCTATAATCTGTGCTGGAGTTCTGCATGCTGCCTAGATCTTATAAGCCATGTTACCCTTGGAAGTGGACAAGATTCCCTAAATCTTCTTTTTCCTATTGACAGTCACTGGTTGGTTCTTTCATCTGAGTGAACTGAGCACCAGGAGCACAACCCCGCTGCCTGCCTGTCTGCTGTTTCCACTCCCACATGATGTCCAAAGAGGTCACTAAGATGCCAGCTGAGGACAACAGCTTTCTACATCAGGTAAATACCAGCACTACCCTGCTACTTTTTCTCCCACCTGTGGGTTCCGTCTCTGGAATCCTGGACTTACAATCCCTGATAACTACTTCCCAATCTTCAATTTCTGTAATGAGTTTAAATTTCCTTCTCTGCATCTGTGGCCTTAGCTCTTTTCCTTCCTCTCTTTTGAACTGACTAAGCCATAGAAGTACATCCACAACTCCTTCTAATGGTCTCCTTACATTGGCTGCCAAATTTAACAAAGAAGAATATAGGGTACCCTGTTAAAGTTAGATTTCAACTAAGCAATGAATAATATTTGCAAGTCCTGTGCAATATTTGGGACATAATTATACAAAAAAAGTTTATTCACTGTTGATCTGAAATTCAAATCTCGTTGAGACCCTTGTATTTTAGTTGGCAATCCTGCACCTACAGTTCCTGCTGAAACAATGGTTTTGAGCTTTTCCTGAAGCACAGGTAGGTGGTTCTGTGCCATAGAACCCCACCCTCACCCCACTCCTGAAGTATAACTGAGTAGGCCAGGCATGAACACTTGTCCTAAGGGCAGCTTAGCATAGGCTGGTTTGCAGTGGATATGGTAGTCTGGCTCAAAAGTTTTGCACAGGGGGGTTCGTAGTGATTAAATGAACCAATCAGATGTTCTATCTCAGGGCTGTAAACTCTTTAAAATAAAGTGAGAGCCTCTGTTGGCAGGAGGAACACCTCCCTCCAACCACCATCTCTTACTGCTATGCAAATCTGAAGCCACTGAAGCCTGCTGAAACCAGCCTGGAACTTCAGGCCCTGTGTCACGTACCTCTGCCTGCCCCACTGAAATCTCAGTTCTGGCATCTTCCTCATCCCAGTGACCTAGTGCCTAGCCCAGTGCCTGGCACATACCTGGAACTCAAAGGATGCAACTACAGATATCATCCTTCTCTTTTGGGTTGAGGTGGTCATGGTATAAGAAGTTAGAAGCCCTGGCTGTGAGTTCTGGTTCTGCAGCCTCCTGCCTATGCAACCTTGGGCAAGTTATCGGAATCCTCTGTCTGCATTCTCTCCTCTGTAAAATGAAGGAAGTATTATCTATCTCTTAGGCTATGGTGAAGTTTAAAATAGCAGATGTGGGAAAGCCAATATGTAACAAGCCCTCTAAAAACATTTAGAACGTTTGAGTATAAGAAAGTTGAATTTTACATGAGGGTTGCCCTTTATAAGACCTCATGTAAGTAAAAAACAAACAAATCTCATGACTTAAGAACCCTACTGGGAAAGGATGGCAGCCACTTACGCTGACCAGCTGCTGAGAGAATAAGCAGAGTTTACTGGGCTCTGAAGTTAAAAATTTTGCAATTTTGAACAAATTTTAAAAGTATTTATATTTTTTAAATTTCAAAAAATGAGTCTTTATTATTGCTTCTCCATGACACACTTTTAAATATACCCCACTCAAATTTGCTTAAAATGCACTGAATTTAATGATTTGAGAGAGAAGAAAATGAAAAATGTACACTGTGATGCAAAATGGATGCTTCTTTACAGTCCTGCTCCACTGCCGGTTCCCGCATTGCTTCAGCCTCTGGTTCTGCTCAGCATTCACTCTGGCATTTTTAAAATGTCAGAACAGTGGGCTTTCAAAATAATATGCTCATGCACCCCCACCCTCAAACATGTAATATTGTCAGGATGCTTTATCTGGTGCCATGTATCTTGCATATGACAAATCCATTTCTCCAAACAAACTATCACACACATCCACACGGTCTATAAATTTTGAATCCTGACATCTATGCTATTATCCTCTGAAGTCTGGATTGGCCTGAGCTGGGCATCCCCTCTGGGGAAAGTGATGTCAGGAACGTGCAAGGCTTAACCCTGGTGGAGAAAGCCCCAGATGCTCTCTCCCGGGTACCAGGAGATTAAGCAGACCTGGTCTGTAAGCATCCCCACTCCAGGGGTGATAACAAGGTCATTCTGTACTTCGGTTTGGCTTTATAATCATACATCTGGCATCAATAAAGTTTCTTTCTTTCCAAAGTACTTTCTTACTTATGATCTCATTTGCCCTCACGGGAGGAGGAAAAGGAGCTGGTTAGGATGAGCAAATCTGAGTTTCTCCTACTGTGGGGTTGGGCAAGTTGCTTCACCTTTCTCAGGCCGTGTTTCTCTATCTGTAAAGTGGTGTCATGATTACTGTAGGTGCTTAGGATTGTATAAGCCCAAGTGTGCCTGTGAGTTGAGTGGGGCAGTGCTTTGAGAAAGGCAGAAAGCTACAGACAGAGATGTGCTGTGATGATAAAAGTCATTTACACACTCTGGAAGGAACCTAAGAAATAAATCTAAGAATTAGCACAGTAAAGAGGTTTTCAAACTTTATCTTGTGAAGACCCACAGATGAACTGTGGTTGTGAATGGGACGCACTACTTTGGCAGGCTCAGGTTTTTGGTCTCCCACTTCAAGAGACACCTACACTGTAGGTCGAACGCCATTGCTGATGTTGGCTCTTTCTCTACCCCATGCTCTCGCACTCAAGAAAGCATATCAAAATGCGAATGAGAGTGGTGTTATCATAAGGGTAACCTTAATTTCACTCAATTTATTTTCATTCAATCTATTTTCCAAAAATGCAGATTCAGGACTCTTCCATGTAACAAAACCCTGACCCAAACTGACTTAAGCCAAAGATCAAATTTATTAACGTGGTTAATGAAAAATTATCCAGAAGCAGATGCTTCAGTCATGGCTGGGTCCAGGGGCTTAATGGTTTCATTAGCACTAAACTATTTATCCATCTCTACGCTCTGCTTTTCTTTGTAAGACGTTGTCAGACAGTCTCTTCTCAAGTGATAAATAGCTACGGGAAGCCTTAGGTTTGTATCAGCAAAGCTTAGCACCCTTTGTGAAAAAAGAGCTTCCCCCCAATGGTTTCAGCATAAATCCTAGGATTAAGACTTATTGGACTCCCTTGGAAGCACTATCCACTGTCCTTGAAATAGCCACTGAATTTGGGTCATGGGATATGCTGGTTGGACAGAACTGTAGTGTCTGTCTCTGTCTCTCTGTCCCATAAGGGCACAGGGATTGGAAGTGGGTTGGAAGTGGGGTCAGTCTCATCAGAATTATATAGACTAATGGGAGGTGTGGGGTATTCTCCAAAGGAAAATTGAGGGGCTGTTACTAGAAACTAGGAGAGTGGAAGCTGAGTGGACAAAACCAACAGATGTTCACTA
The DNA here is from genome assembly GCA_007922815.1 of Macrotus californicus. Taxonomy (NCBI): domain Eukaryota; kingdom Metazoa; phylum Chordata; class Mammalia; order Chiroptera; family Phyllostomidae; genus Macrotus; species Macrotus californicus. The sequence goes on along the minus strand of VMDR010018191.1, from coordinate 14,553 downwards.
CAGTAAACGTGATACTTAGGTAATTATTAATGAGAAATTACATACACACATGGCAAATGGGCTGTGATTTACCAGCGTGTTAGAGTAGTGTTATTGAAAGCCTCTGATCTAGTTCAACGCTATCATTTTCCAGGGTTTCTTATAGACTGATAAGTTTATTTTGGGAATAATGAGTGAAGTTTTTGTTTGTGATTTTGATACCTCTTTGGAGGTTTTCTCAATGTGAGGAGCCAACCCAAGGGCTCTCTCACAAGTTTTCTGAGAAAGGAATTGTCCTTCCAAAGGCAAGAAGGAAATTACTAAGGCCTATTTTACATAGAGAGCATCCATACTTCTTGCTGTGGGAAGAAAACCAAAAACTTACAAAACATAATACCTCTGATTTCCCAACTTTTTTCCATGACCCAATAGCAGTAGGAGGAAGTACAGTTCTGTCACCTGGATTTAGAGACAAGGATATTGAAACAGAAAACCAGGCTCACCAGTGGGCAGCATAGCTAGTAGCTGCTGTCATGGTATGACTTGAAGCACTTCCAAAGGCTTACTGTTCTTGGAAACCTCTTCAATAAGCATTCTCTGCCAACAAAGTGTTTTCTATCTTTCCTTTACAATTTTTAAACTTTTTATTTCTTTCAATTTTACTTTGCATTGGTCTCAGGTGTATAGCTGAGTAGTTAGATAAATTTCCACTTTACATAGTGTTCCCTGGATATTTCCCGTACCCACCTGGCACCCTACATAGTTATTACAATATTATTAATTATATCCCCTATGCTTTACTTTACATCCCCATGGCTATCTTGTAATTACCAATTTATACTTCTTAATTCCTTCACCTCTTAACTCTTACCACCCAGTCCTCTAATACCCTCCTCCCTGTTCTGGTAACCACCAGTCCGCTCTCTGTATCTATCAGTCTGTTTCAATTTTGTTTGTTGTTTATTTTTTTCTTTAGATTTCACATACAAGTAAAATCACATGGTATTTATCTTTCTTTGACTGACTTATTTCACTGAGCAAAATGTCCTCTAGTTCCATCCATGCTGTTGCAAAGGGTAAGATTTCCTTCTTTTTTATTCCCGAGTAACATTCCATTGTATCTGTATACACGTACCACAGTTTTTTTAATCACTCATCTATTTATGGGCACTTGGGTTGTTTCCAAATCTTAGCTATTGTAAATAATGCTGTAATGAACATAGGAGTCCATATACTCTTCTGAATTAGTGTTGTAGGTTTCTTTGGATAAATCCTGAGAAGTGGAATCGCTGGAACTCATCCACTCCACAGTCTGCATTCCCACCAACGGTGCACTATAGGGTTCCCTGTCCTCCACATCCTCTCCAGCACTCGTCATTTGTGGATTTATTGATGATAGCCATTCTGACAGGTGTCAGGTGATATCTCATTGTGGTTTTAATTCTCACTTCTCTGATGATTAGTGATGTTGAACATCTTTTCATATGTCTATTGGCCATCTGTATGTCCTCTTTGTGCCTATCAAAGTGCTTTCTTAATGAGATGTCTGTAGTTTAACTTGATCAAGGCATTGCACTGCCTGGAAGCCAAAGCATAAATAATGCACTTTTTAGGGTCAGTTCAATTCAACCAATAGTTATTCAGGATTTATTACTGGTTGTATCTGTTAGGTTGCTTTTGGTTGCAAATAATAATAAAAATCCAGTCCAACAGTCTTAAAATATAAAAAGAATTTATTGAGAAGCCCAGTGGTTAGGTGGCCTTCAGGGGAAGCTTGATCCAGTTCACCAAAGACCCAGTTTTTCCTCTCTTTCTTCTCAGACTTCCAGGCTGTCTGCTTCACTGGCTGCCTCATGATAACAGGATGGCTGCCAGAATGTTCTGAAAGTTATCTGCTTCCTTATTTACATCCATCAGGAGAAAAGCAGTTGTTCAAGGAGTTTATAGGGTGGGTCAGTTTTTTCCAAAGGATATCTCCTCACATCTCACTAGTTAAAACTGGGTCATGTACTGCCTATTCTTAAACTGAGCTGTGTGTCCAGAAGGATGGGATGTGCTGGTAAACAAAGACTATGCCTGGCACCATCTTCCCCAGATGCATGTGGCCTGGGGGTGGGAGAGAGGGGGGAGGGACAGGGGTCTTGTCTGAATAAAAATACATCCACTGTCAATAGAAGGGAAGGGAATAAATGCAAAAATGCATCTCATTTGGTGCTAGCTTTTTTTTATTAATGGTTAGAATGGTACTGAGTACTTGTAAATACAATGAGAATCAAATATCAAGGAGAGAAGAGAAGAGAATTTAAACTTTTGATATATTGAGCTTCCAGTGCCTGCAGAATATTTGGGCAATCTTGTTGAGTAGAAAGTTAGGATTAAGGACCCAGTACTGAGAAAATCAGGTTTGGGCTGGAGGTATAGGTATGATAGCTAAAATATATGACAGTGGAGGTAAGTCAGTTCAGGGCAAGTACCCAGGGGCAGTGCAGGGCCAGTAGCCAGAGGGTAGCACAGGGTGAGTGAGAAGAAGTCCTGACACTCCAGAGTGCCCATCTGCAACGTGTTCCGGTAAGCAGGTACTTCTTGCTTTCTGCCCCGTCCTGCCCGAGGCCAGTCCAGGGGCATCTTCCAGCAGTTGCTTGGGCACCCTGGGTGAAAATAGGTATCTTTTCTCCTCTCCACCTCTCAATATCACCCTAAAGGAAGGTATTGGGGCCCCTTTAAACTCCATACAAGGACTTACCAGGATGCCTAATGTGTAGACTATTGACCCCAATGCCCAGGCTACCGAAATCCTTTCTCTTTCACTTACGTCTTCATCTGTTTCAAAATCCCTGTTTGACCTGTGGGAGCGCCTCTGCCTTGAGAGGATCCCATGATTCTTTATTAGGCTTTAGCTCCTTTGTGTCTTTCATCTTCCTGTCTCAGTGGATTTGCAGCCCCTCCTCTTGTCTATCTATTGTTGATAGTGCCCTGACGATCCCCTTCCTCACTGCCTGTCCCCATGGAACACAACCTAGACCGGTGGGCAGAACATAAGGACAAACCGTGGGGACTGGGCCTGCGCGGAGTTTCCCCCAGCCCTGCTCCTCTGTCAACCTCTGCTGTTCAGTCAGCACTTCAGAGGCTTGGAGAAGGGAAGGGAAGGTTCATGGCTTCACAGGAATGCTACAGATAACGCCCCTAATTAGCACCCAGGGGCACTCCTCCTGGTCCAGCCTGCTGCACTGTAATCATCTTTGCACTCTGCCCTGGACCTGGGCGTTTACAGGAAGTGCGAGCGACTTCTGAGGTGCAAGGAGAGGATTAGAGGGCTCAGAAGGGTGGAAGTACTTGGCCAGGGCTAAAGCCGCCCTCATCTGGGCATGCTAAGTGCTGGCTTCTTTAAAAGGGAGCTATTAGCTTCTTCCTTGGAATCACACCCCACCCAGCACCTCCCTTCCGTATTGGAGCATCAGCTGCTTCGGATTCCAAGTGCTCCAGGCCTCGCATTCTGTCTTTGCCCATTCTGAGCAACAAGTGATTTTAGCAGGAGTCCAACCAGTTCTGTGTCCACATTGTGTACCAATAGCAGGGCCACAGAAATAAACTTTTCCTACCTTTGACCCTCTCCTTATGCTAAGGGCCCAGCTCCAAACACAAGCCTTATGCAAATAAAATACTTAGAGATCCAATCAAATTTGTATTCAGTTCTTGGAGAAATAAAATCTAGGCAATACAGGGAGTCAGTGTAGACTAGAGCTGTGCTATCTAATATGGTAGCTACTAAACCACAGTTTGGCTATTCAAATATAAAATAAGTAAAAGTAAATATAATTTAAAACTCACTTTCTTAGTCATACTAGCGACAGTAGATGCTCTAGAGTCATATGTGGTTGGTGGCCACCACACTAGAAAGTGCAAAATTGTTTTGACTTTGCAGAAAGTTCTGTGGGGTAATTGCTGGCCTGGAGTCATAGAAGCCGACTTCAGTGACTAGGTAAGCCTCTGATGGGGCCTGGAAGGATAGCAGAATTAGAAGGGGAGGGGAAGGGGCTTCCAGGTGGGAGAAACTGTGACACTGTGTGAAGAGGTTAGAATGAACCTGGCGTGTTGGGGCAACACCCAGGAGCAGAGGATTGGCTGGAGCCAAATGTTTCTTTTGAAGAGCTGTGAAAACCATCATCACCCTGATGATTACAGGCACAGGAAATGAAAGGGCAAAGCCCATCCTCTTCTCAGTTCCCAATCCTGTATCCCATCCTTCACACGTATTCCCACGGGCAGGAGAGTCCTGACTGGACCTCAGGTTCCTGATCTCAGTGCGATGGCTGCTTGGCCTCATTAGTTACCTGCTCTATTTGAAAACACTGCTGGGGATGGACTTGGATGGGAATCTGGACCTGTGACCTTCCTCTTCTTCCGACCCGGATCTCTGGCAAGCTGACTTCTAAATCTCCTTGGCTGAGAGGGCAATGGAGAAGAATCCAGAAATCAGGCCCTCCTGAGTTCAAGTACTGGCTCGCTAACCAGTGCCATTAGGCAAGCAATTTAACTCCAAGCCTCAGCTTACCTGTCTGCAAAATAGGGGTGATGATAGCAATGACCTCACAAGGTGGTTATAAGGGTTTTATGGGTAATGTTTGCCAAGGGCTTGGCATAGTTATAGCAAAATAACTGTTACCTATTCATGATATTATTTCTTACTATCCTGAAGCTGTTTGCAGGTTCACTGAAGTTACTGTTTCTGCTTCCCATGAATTAAAAAACTCACATAACTAATTCATCAATTTTGTCCTCAAGGATTTGTATTCTTTTTGTTTTATTTAAGACATTTCTCCCCCTCCCAAGATCTTAAAGATAGTCTCCTGTATTTCCATCTAAAAGTATTTTTTAAAATTTTAATTGAAGTATAATATACTTACAGGAAAGTGCGTAGGTTATGAGAGTACAGCTCCATGAGTTTTGATCAGGTAACCACTCACCTAACTTGTAACGTCACAAATAGGTCTTTCTTGTTATTGAACCTTTTAAAGGAGGACTCAGATAACATATGCTCTTAGGTGTCTGGGCCTTGCTTGTGAGAGTCATTTATGTTGTGCGTTTGTTCATGCTCATGGCCTTATACTCTCCAGCTACATGAATTTACTGCAACTTATCCATTCTCCTGCCTGTGGACATTTGGGTAGTTTCTGATTTGGGTGACAATGAACAGTGCTGCAACTGGCTGTGCCTTTTGTTGAATGTGTGTGTACATATACGTATGTATGTATGTCAGTTGGGTGTGCAGACCTAGGAGAGGAATATCTTTGTCATTTTTCACTTGATATTAGAGTCACCAAATGCTAGAGAGAGAACAGGGCTTGAAACATACCCAGGCTTCTACATTACAGACGAGGGGATTGTGGCCCAGTGGGGACAGTGATCCCTGTGGTCAAACCACAGCTCAGCGCTAGGCAGACCCAGGTCTCTTGAGAGCCAGGACACCTTCTTCTAGTTTATCCTGCTTCTTCTCTAAGAGATCAGTTGGATTCCCTTTTTCTCTAAGCTCTGTGATTGCCCCTCCCCAAGCTGGGAGCAAAGTTGCTGTTCCAGGAAATCTGCAGCTGCTTCGGGCATTTACAATGTGCCAAGGTCCTGAGGCACCAAGAAAGAATGAGGGGGAGGGTTGGACAGAGCTTTGCTCAGTCTAGCAGCTTAAGGGTTTTAGACTTTTAAAGCCTGTTTGCAGTTGATAGGCCCTGAGAACTGGTGATCATGGCATATCACACAATCTTTTAAAGATTTTGAATCTATTACTTAAAAAAAAAGATTACTTAACATTCACTTGATCCCAATTCCATGTGACTTCAAAGAAAGGAAGAGGGAGGTGGTTGGTGATGAGGTCATACAACAGAAGTTTTTCTTTTGTTTTGTTTTACTCTCTCTGCCTTTAGGAGCAGTTCTTCTTTGCTCTTACCTCCTAAAACCACTCCATGGCTTCTTTGTGTCAAAGCACAGGGAGGGCCATGGGGACTGGCTGTTTTTACAGCTGTGCTGAACTTCAACCTGGGAGCCATCCATCCCACTCCTCACATACTCAGGCAACTTCAGGGAGGAGGGAAAGGATGTAAATCATGCCCTCACACGTGGGTTCCCAGTTCATTTGTCCCTGAGCCTCACCCAGGGGCCTCTTACATTCTGACTATTAAGCAGTGAACCAAAGCTGCCAGGAAAGGTGATTCTTCAGCATAACAGCAAGGCCTACCCTACGGGCAAGCCTACCCTGGTGGCTACAGGTGTTCCTTGCTGAGCACAAGAAGGGCATTGACAAAACCCTGGACTGATGGGACCACACACTGGTCAGGGCCAGCACCTCATGCTATGGGGGAGGAAACTGCTTTTCTCATAAGTTTAGTGAGCTCAATGCTCTCCAAGGACTCCTTCAGTTCTGACAGTCCTGATTTTATGAAGACGTATAGATATTGGATTTTTAAAAAGCACCGTGGGAGTTCACCAGTAATAATAGAGCTAACATTTATTGTGTTCTTTCTGGGCTCCTGACATGGTGGAAAGTGCTTTTCTTATGTTCTTTGGTTTACTCTTCAGAATAGCCTTTAAAGTCAGGCAGTCTTTTTCCCAATCACCAATTAGAAATTGATTACAAGAGCATGGTGTGCTGCACAGCAGAGCAAACTGGATGGAAACAAGCCCAGCTTCTAGCGTTAGGGGAGGTGAAGGACCGCCGCTCACGGGAGTGCATGCTGTTCCCAGACTTTCTCTGCGGGGACTTGCGCTCTGAGGCAACACACTGTCTTTATTTCTCTTTGAAATCTGTAGGAGCCTTGCCTCATCTGCTGCTAATTTTGTGAACTTAGGCCAAAAGGAGGCCCCACAGCCTCCTCCTCACTCTGCTTCTTGCAGCACTCTGCTGTCCCTGTTTTCAGCATCTCCCTTTCCCACCTCACGCCCTCTGCGCCTGCAAAGGTCTCAGGTGTCTACCAGTATGTGTCTGGCTGACTGTCTGGGGGCCATGGTACTCCTGCAGACAGAAAATGCACCAACACCTCCAATATTTCTCTATTATCTGAATTAAGCATCCTATTCACCCACTTTCAAGAACTAGGCAGGTAGTGTGATGAGTGAGGCTCACTGGGTAGTACTGCTCAACCCCAGCCTGCTTGTTGAAAAGTTTAATCAGGAACCACAAGTCCAATGTTAATAGATTTGGAGTGGGTGAAATTGCTTCATGAGTTGGTAAGTTAAAAAAAAAATCTTAAAGCGCTGGGTAGAATAAACCTCGGGTACCTAATTCACAACCTTTGATCGAGGTTTTTACTTGAGTGGATTTTGTGGTAGCAATTACCCCGGGGATCACCTAATTTCTTCACTTTGCTTGGTGTGTATATGGATGTAGCCTTTGCTCTTGAAATGATAACTGCCCCAGCATTTGTTGAGCTGGGTGTGCACAGGTGACTGAGAGAATTGGGCTGAACTGACAAAGTGATAGAGGGAGTCGGAAGACCTGGGTTCCAGTCTCATTCTGCAATAAACCAGAGGTGCAGCTTTGCTCACGAGAATCTCTTGGTTTGAGCTTCCTCATTTATAAAGTCAAAGCACCAGTGAAGGGATTCTTAGGGTCCTTCCAGTTTCAAAATTCCATAAATCTATGGCTTCAATTGAAGTGATTGGATTGCTTTCTTTTGCTTGTACTTAAAATATCTAGATCAGATGCTTAGATACTCAGGCTTATATTGTGGAAACAACTCTGATTCACTAGAGTAAGGGGCACCTGTGAAGTACACTTTTTCCCCAGTGGCATCCATAAAAAGAGAGGCACTCCCAAATGAAGTGCCAGCTCACCTCTCCAGAGGAAAGCGTCATTAGGAATTTCAGTTAAAGTCTGGGGAGAGTAGATGGAGGAAGACAAATATATTGATAAAGAATGGTAAGAACAGACAAGGATATGCAGAAATTAGAAACCTTATTCATTGCTGGTGGGCATATAAAACAATACAGACATTTTGGAAAAGAGTTTGGCATTTCCTCAAAATATTGGATTTACCACACGACCCAGCAATTCCACTCCTAGGTATATGTCCAAGAGACATGAAAACATATACCTACAAAAAATTCATAAATGAATGTTCATAGCAGCATTAGTTTACTTAAGCTTTTATTTATTTACTTGTAACAAATAAAAAATGTATGTATTTAAGGTCTGCAATGTGATGTTTTGATATATGTATACATTGTGAAATGATTACCATAATCAGATGAACGTATCTATCACCTCCTATGGTTACTATTTTTGTGTGGCGAGAACACAAATTTCAAGTGTATGGTACATTATTATTACCTATATTTACCATGCTGTACATTAGTTCTCCAGAACTTGTTCATCTTACAGCTACAGAAGTTTGTACCCTTTGATTAATATCTCCTCTTTTCCTCTTACCCCCAGCCTCTGGTAACCATCATTCTCTTTTATTATGAATTTGACTATTTCTTTTAAGAGTCCACATATAAATGAGATCATGTAATAATTGTCTTTCTGTGTCTGGCTCATTTTGTTTGCTTAGCATAATGTCCTTCAGGTTTATCCATGCTGTCTAAAATGAAAGGATTTTCTTATTTTTTAAGGCTGGATAATATTTTGTTGTGTATATACCATATTTTCTTTTTCCTCTCATCCACTGATGGACATTTAGGTTGTAATGAACATGGGAGTGCAGATATTCCCTTCAGATGTTGATTTTATTTCCTTTAGATATATACCCAGAAGTGGGTTTGCCGGATCATATGGTAGTTCAATTTTGAATTTTTTGAAGAACTTCCATATTATTTTTCATAACGGCTGTACCAGTTCACATTCTCACCAACAGTGCAAAAGGGTTCCCTTTTCTCCACATCTTCATCAACACTTATCTTTTTTTTAAAGCCATTTTTAGCATGGTTTTAATCCATCCTAACAGGTATGAGGTGATATCTCATTGTAGTTCTGTTTTGCATTTCCCTGATGATTAGCAGTGTTGAGTACCTTTTCTTATACCTGTTGGTCATTTGTATGTCTTCTTTGGAAAAATCTCCATTCAGGTCCTTTGCCCATTTTGTAATTGGATTATTTATTTATTTAGCTATTGAATTGTGTGAATTTTAAAAATATATTCCAAATGTCTACTTTAATGGATAAATAAAATGTGGCATCATAGCCATACAATGGAATATTATTCTTCAATCAAAGGGAATGAAGCACTGATACATGCTAGAACATGGATGAACTTTGAAAACATTGTACTAAATGAAAGAAGCCAAACACAAAGTTGACATACTAGATGCTTTTATTTACATGAAATGCTCAGAAGAGGCAATTCTACAGAGACAGTGGCTGCCTAGGGTTGGGAATGATGGGGGAAATGAGGAGTGATGCCAAAAGATATGAGGTTACTTTTCAGGGTGATGAAAATGATCTGAAATGATAGAGTAGTGATGATTGTACAACTCTGTGAATATACTAAAAACCATTTACTTGTACACTTGAAATGGGTGAGTTGTATGTGAGTTATATCCCAATAAAGCTATTTAGAAAAGAATAATGAGAATAAAAATACTAATATTAAGAGATAGATAAATAAAAAGTTAAACAAAAGTTAAAGAGAAACAGGTAAAAACAATTTTATATGACTAGATTAGTTACTAGTAAGTCTTTTTAGAGATCCTCATTTTATTCTGAGAGGGTTAGCAGGCAAATTATGATTAGGGAAAGGATGATTAACAGTCAGAAATTGTGGTTTTCATTTTTGGCTATGGTCCTAAGTATGAGATTGTTTTTATGATTGTTTTATGCAGTGTTTTGAAGCTCAGGCAACCTGTTACTCTGTTTTTTAACTCCATTTGTTGAGTGTGGCTGGTTTGAGTTAGTATTAAGGATGTATTATGGCAAGGGACACTCATGACGTCAGTACCAACAAGGCTGCCAAAATTCTGGAGGCCTTGCCAAGCCCCAGTGAGTTACCCCATGCCTTGCAAAATACAAATCACAAAACAGGAAGAGTAGAAGACTTGATAGTTCATGGTGCTAAGTTTAGGGGATTCTGTGTTTAAGTGCCAAAGGTGAAAAGGTTTTGGCAAGAGGTAGTTGATTGAACTCAATTGCAAAGGCAATTTCAGTGCAGTTGAAATCCAGGCCACGCTTTGTCAAATTCTCTTGGGGAACGAGTCACATACTGGGATGTCTACAAGAGCCTAGCAGGTACAATAGAAGTGTAAGTGTGTACATGTCAAATGGAAGGCTCCCTGCCCCATTTCAAGGGAGTAGCCCCTGGTTGTCTGTTCATGCTTCTTGTTGCTGCATGGAGGGAAGGACCTGTGTTGCCAAACCAACCTTCTGATTTTCCAAAAGAAGCTGAAGGTATTAATTTTTAAAGTAGCAAATCTTTCCTTTTTAAAATGCTGCCATCTAATTAGAATAAAAAATACAGAATGGGAGAAAATGTTTATAAATCATATATCTGATAACGGACTTGCATCTAGAATATGTAAAGAATACTTACAACTCAATAATAAAATTTTGTTTTTAAATGGGCAAAGGATCTAAAAAGATATTCTTCCAATAAAGATATACACATAGCTAATAAGCATATGAAATGAAGCTCAATGTCATTAGCTATCAGGGAAATGCAGATCAAAACCACTGTGAGATACCATTTTATATATGCTAGAATGGCTAGAATCAGAAAGATAGATGTTGGTAAGGATACAGAGAAATTAGAACCCTCATACAGTGCTGGTGGGAATGTGAAATGGTGTAGCCAGTTTGAAAAACACTTCAGCAGTTCCTCAAGAGGTTAAACATAGAGTGAGTGACCACATGACTCAACATTTCCATGCATAGGTATATACTCAAGAGAAATGAAAACATATCCACACAAAAACTTGTACATGAATGTTCATAGCAGCATTCTTCACAATATTCAAAAAGTGGAAACAACCCACATGGCCATCAAGTCAAGAATGGGTAAACATTACATGAATATTACATGGCAATAAAAAGAAATCAAGTACTGATACATCTTACAACATGGGTAAACCTTGAAACATGATAAGTGGAGGACGCCAGCTGTACAAGACCACGTAAGATTCTGTTTATATGACATGTCCAGAAGAGGCAAATTCATAGGGATATTAAATTAGAGAGGGGAGGGTGGAGGGAAATGGGAAGTGGCTGCTAAAGGAGGCAGGTTTCTTTTTGGGGTGATGCAAACGTTCTAGAATTGATTGTGGTGATGGTTGCACAACTCTGTGAATACACTAAAAACCACTGAATTGCATACTTTACATCAGTGATTTTCAACCTTTTTCATCTCATGGCACACGTAAACTAAAATTCTGTGGCACACCAAAAAATATATATTTTTCTGATCCGACAAAAAATAGGTATAATTTTGACTCATTCACACCAGATGGCTATTATTGTGTTGGCTGTTGTCTTTTTTTTTTTTTTAATTTGACAATCTCAGGAAAAAGAGGTCAGTGTCCCTGACTAAATAGTCAGGTATTGCATGTTTTAAAAATTCTTGTGGCACACCCGTTGAAAATTGTTGCTTTACATGGATGAATTGTGTGGTATGTGAATTATATAAAGCTGTTACAAAAAAATAATATAGTGAAGGTCACGTAAAACATATGTTAGGCTGTCAACTTCAAGTCCTCTGATTATGACTTCATCAAATGCATAGCAGGCCTGGAAGGGGCTGGTCAAACCCATATTCTTAGGAAATCAGAGAACAGGGTGATCTGCTTTTTTCAAAGTCACATGCCTATTTCATGTCAGGGCCACGGCCAAACCTTGTCTCTTGACCTTAACCTCTAGGCCATGCTGCCTCTATCCAAAGCCCAGCTTTAAAGGCATAGCTAGGAAGGGATTGTGAAAAGTTAACATCAGCAATAGCTGGATATTCTCTCTTCCCTTTCTCACATTTTGCAAAGGTCTCTCAAAGACTTCCTGAGAAAGGGATAAATTATGGTAAAAAGGAACACTCCTTAAAGGAAGAAACAAACATAGTGCTTCCCTGAGCGTTTTTCCCCCTATAGCATGGGAGGTTTCTGTGTGTTTGAGTACTCTGTATATTTCTGACTCATTTACACTTAGCTCATCAATATGTTGTTAGTGCAAGAACCATTTGTCATCCAAGAAGCCCTCTGGGCCATTTTTAAAAATCTGAACCAGAGAAGTGAACTTTGCCAAGAGTAAATGGAACTCAGATATCAAAAGGTCTGAGTTCGGTTTTCATTGAATGCAAAGGGTGAGTGAATTCTGAACTGAGCCAAATGCATTCTCTCACTCTTAATTTACAATACATTGTTCTGGCAGAGTCTGCATCCTGAAATTTGGCCTTCCTTCTGCCATTCCTTTCTAGGGTGTAACCACAAGCCTATCTTTCATTTAATTTTATAAAAAATAAGCCCATGTTATAACAATTTATGAGAGCTTTACTCATCACTGTTCCTATATTAATTTTATTAAAACAAACTGAAATGTTTGAAAGGGTTACCCTCCTCTGAAGTTGTAATTTTGTTTGATATCCTCTAAGAATTTATTTTTTTTCTGTCCTTTCATGTGGGGGTTTATCAATAGGGATGTTGCCTCCCTCTTCAATCAATGGTCAGGCCATCACCCAGCCACCAAATTGAATACTGGAGGGCCATTGCGGGTGGTGCCCCGATTTGGAGGATGTGACAGGTCCTTCATTCTGTCTTCCAAGGAGAAAGGATCAGAGAAATGATTAGAACTTTGAGTTTCTTTTAAATTAAAAAAAAATCTAAAAAAAATCCCAACCCACAAAAAGCATAGGAAATTTACAATCAATTCAAAATCTACCAAATTAAGAAAAGTAATTGTTAATATTTTGTGGATCATTTTCTCTTTATTCTAAAAATGTATCTATATCAGTATACGAAGTCTGTCCAGAAGGTATCTAGCCATGTACTATGAAAAAGAGACATTTATTGAAGAAGATAAAAGATCCCAAACCATTGTACACAGGACAATGACACCTCAGTCCCCTTCAAAGTAGGCACCTTGGGACAGTTCTCCCAGTCACCATTGCTGCCCTGTCATATTTTCCTGAATCTCATCGATGATCTGAAATCTCTCTTTCAAAGGTGATTTTAGTTTTGGGAAAAGCCAGAAGTCACAAGGCACCAAATCTGGGCTGTAGGGGGGCTGAGTCACCTGGGTAGTTTGATGTTTTGCCAAAAAACTATGCACCAGACATTATGCATGGGTGGGTGTGTTGTCGAGATGAAGCTGCCAATCACCAGTTGCCCATAGCTGCTGCCTTTTGAGTCATCTGAAGTTTCCTTGGAGGAATGTTCAAGCTTAATGCAAAATCTGATGCAGATTCATTGCTTTACTTGCTCAGTTATTTTGAATGTGACAGTCACACAGTACACATGCTTACTGAAAGGCATTTACCGCCCCCACTGACTAGTACAGTGAAGTTGTCATTGTCCACATATGTGCATTGCAGTCCGCTCTCCTTGGCTGCCAGGTTACATTGATGTCATGCAAACCACTCTTATTATATTAACAATGGCTGGGCTTTTATTTGACAGACCTTGTATATATAATTATAAAATTACATATATATAATTATAAAATGGAATATTACATTGTTCTATAATAATTACTTTTTCCACTTCTTAGTTCATAACTAATGATCAATATTTAAAGAATTATATCCACTTCATGTATAAAATTCAAATGTACAGATGAAACATACTTAGAATGAATGATTCAATGAGGAGTTTTTATTGCAAGTAACAGAAAATCCATGTCAAACTGACGTAAACACAAAAGGAAATTTTTGGCTGACCTCTGAAAAGTCCAGTGGGAGATCTAGTTTCAAGAAGGCAGGATTCTGCTTTGGTGCTATTCACATGTTGCATGTAGAGGCAACTCTTTCAGAGTATATGCATCCAGGTTCTTGCCTAGCAGAAGGAATACAAGGCTCTGTTCCAGCACTTACCATGAAAATTTCATTGCACTGGTCCCATTGCTATCTCTGAGCCTATTCTTGTGGCTTATCACTGGGTCAGAATGGACTCCTGTAATCCAAGTGTTTCACTAAGAGAATGCAGACAGAGAATGAGGCAGGGACAGGATGAAAGGATGGATTCTCAGAGTGTGGTAACCAGGAGGATGGATGAATGTTGTGTGGCCAAAATAAGAGTCCCACAATTCATACACTTGAGAACTCATTGTATTGTTTTCTAAGGACTTTCAGAGCAAAGTGTCTCAAATCGGGCAGCCTAAACAGAAATGTATTGTCTCACAGTTCTGGAGGCTAGAAGTCCAACATTAAGGCATCCACAGGGTTGGTTCTTTCTGAGGGCCATGAAGGAAACTCTGATCGGTGCCTCTCTCCTAGCTTCTAGTGGTTTGTGGGCAATTGTTGGCAGTGCTTGGCTTGTAGATGCATTGCCCTGATTCTTGGTTCCATCTTCACTTGGCGTCCTGTGTCCAAATTCCCCCGTCTTATAAGGATACCAGTCATATTGCATGAGGGTCATATTATAGTATGATCTCATCTTAATTAATTACATCTGCAACAA
>VMDR010018190.1:0-19391 GCA_007922815.1 Macrotus californicus | reverse complement strand
CGTTCAACTCCACAAGAAGGATGCTATCAATAACATCGAAACTCTGTGTTCCCACTGTTTTGTCTCCTTTCCTTTTTCTTAGAAGTGACTTTCTTACTTTTTACAAAAGTATAAGGTTTTTAATAAGTGAATGAAGAAAATTTGAATGATGACAATTAGAATCTTAAGTTTTCAGAAGAAGTAGAGGCAACAAAGAGGCCTTTATAAGAAATGTAATTTCAAAGCATGATCATTCGTCATAGAACTATCTACAGCTAGGAAGAGGTTGTCTTCATTTTCTAGAAATTGTTTGAAAGAGTTTATACCATATAGTACTGCCCAATACTATCATCATATTATATAACAAAAAAGACACCAACATGGAATGTTGTTTCTGTTTTACGAGTCATTAAATAATAGATATTATGTTTAGGGGAGTTTCAGGAATAAAAGCTCATAACATGGTTTAAGTTAATCATTTTTTAGGTTGATCTCTCATGTTAAGATTCCCTTTCATTTCTGTGTCTCTTTGCATTTTTACTAAGAATTTCAAGTTTATTCTCAGAAGAGAATAGGCTTACATGTCATGGGGAACTCTTCTTCAGAACCAATTTAGACCATGCACAACAGGATTTTAGAAAAAAATGTTTTCAATCTTAAAATGGAGCTATAGCTTTCCAAATAATGCACTAACTCAGATCAGCTACCTATTTCACCCCAGAGCTAAATACTATTTTTTATTACAGTGACAGTACATGTAATCTAGACTTCCAGAATCTTTGAAATGAAGCAAAAATTACACCCCTTCCAAATGATAACATACCCTATCCATTGGCTTCCCTTCTCATCTATTAACTCTAGGAATATGAGTGCAGTCATCTGGAAGGAAAACGTCCATGAATAGCCACACTACCGGTGATACTAGAGTAATTTGTTTCCTCAACTTATTATACAGGCAACCCCTTTGTGAGTACCCTATCCCGAGACCAGGGCAATTCTTTACATTCAATTTCCTGCCCAATAAGAATGAGTTATTCTAAGTTTGGAAGAAGCTAGTTGGTGTTTCTCCATTCATCTCTGGGTGGCAGCTGTTTAAACTTGGAAGTGGATTTTTACCTCATAAAGCTTCAGACCACTGGGTACATCTATGTGATCCAGTAACTCGGTGGGATTCACATTGCCCTGCTCCCTTTTGCTCTTACAAAAAGGTCTCTGGGTGACAGCAAACTGCCGAAGCTGTGGCCGAATGGCACTGTTCTGGAATTCTGCTCGAAGGTGTCAGCCAACATAAAATGGCACATTTACCAACTCTTCGAGCCAAGCACTGAAATCATATTTTAGGTGTTAAAGTGACTGCCATTTTGTTATTAGATTCCATAAAATAGTCTTTTCTTTATTCAGATAGAACCAATAAACTTTAGAAACAAGCTAGAAATTCTCATTTTCCCATATAATCGCTATTACAGTGCAGAGGATACTGGTTGAAAGCCATGGAGCCTATTCCAAAATGTGGTCTTTATTATTTTTCATTTTGTGTTTCACTCATGTATTCACCTTCTTAGTACCTTAGTAGATGGAAAGGAACCTCATTAAATTCTCCTGCACCTCCCTCATTACTTAGATGCCGAGTGGCTGCCCAGATGCTGAAATAGATTATTTTATGCTGGTGGCATGGACATGGTGGGCAAGCTCTTCAATAACATGATCTGAGTTGTAAACATAGCCAGAAACCAGCAAGAGAACAGCACACTAAAAGAGGGGCGGAAGGGAATTTTCTGGCAACTGGTGGGAGGGTGCACATTCTGACAGGTGAAATCAGAACTGCTAACGTAAAGAATTGGACTGGATATAAGTGAGAAAAGGAAATTAACAATTTTCATTGGAAGGAGAATGTAAATAACGCTTTGGGGGGCCCTTGGTTGGCGCTATGGAAGTATTAGACTGGATGGTTAACTGTGAGTCCATCCTGTGCATTGGGGGTGTTCAGCCGCACCCCTGGCCTCTACCCACCAGAGGGCAGTATCACCCCCGTCCAATGTGAAAACCGAAGTGACTCTAGACTTCGCCAAGGAGTGTGTGTGGGAAACTGGCCCTGCTCAGGAAGAACCATGCCATAAGAAACAGTACTGCTGTTTGCTTTAATTGCTGTATTTTCTGCCTGAAAGTCATGGTCAACAAGTTTTAACAGATTTAAAAAGCAGAAATTAAAAGTTCATCATTAGTTTAACAAAAAGAGCAGTCCATTTGGATATTCTTATTTCAGCATTCTTAAAGTTTAAAGGCATTGTAATACAATGTATATGCATATGCAGCAGAGTAATACAATGTGCATGGAAATTCATTTAGAAGATTTACTTATAGACCATTGTGTAAGAAGATAAGAATCTTTAGGATCTATCATCACTCAGCAATACAGCCTTAAATTGTAGGAGTGGCATTCTCTCATTAGCTATGAGAATGCATTAATCACACAAAGTCAGTCTTTTTTTTTTTTTTTGCTTTTTAAATAACCATTCATTTGAAATTATTAGCTTCCTTATAACATTGTTAGAAATTCAGTTATTTTTCAAAAAATCATTAGTTACAGAGCATTGCATCATAAAAGCATGGGTCTGTTACTCTATCCTTTATTGCATAAAAACATGTCAGATATGCAAGGTCATTTATGATGATAAATAACATTTTAACTAGGCCTATTGTCCCGTGGTCAGGCTGATATTAACTACCCCACTTCAACAGTGATTTCTACGACGAGGCCATTTTTTAGATCTGAAAAACCCTGAAATGACAGAGAACAAAATCACTTTTCATCCAGCTGAAAGCACAGTTTTAAAAGCAGTTTTGTTCAGTGTAACCTGTGGCTCACGGACTGACTAGAGGCAGCTGCCCTCCTCTGTTTACCAGGATTTTGTCACTGCCTGTGCTCTGTCAGCTGAAGACATTGGCTGTCTTTCCTCCCTGTCTGCTAATTTTTTAAAAGCGTAAAACGAGTGTCACAGCCCCGCAAGAGAGAATTCAAGAGTATTGCCCAATGATTTTCACCCAAGACATCTTATTATGAAAGTTAAAAGTCACACCTATTGTTGGCCTCCGAAATGAGGTATAAAATTCCACCTCTGTTCTCTCATTCCTCCAATTTCCCAAGACTTTAGAATGATTTGAACTTAAATGTCGAAATGTTGGATTACATATTGCATTCTTTTTTTTGATGATCTCTGGGTGTAGGAAAGAAGAGTTTGTTAATTTTTAGCCACTGATCACTCGGGACACAGGTACCTTTATTGTAATCTAGAATGGGATGAGTGAGCTTCAGGTGGGCAAAATTCCTTGGCCTTTCCATCTTTTGGGAAGCATGTGTCCAGAGGAAGACCAGAGGAGAACTCCTTGTGAGATGGGGCCCCAAGACTGGGGCCCTGATTATTGGGTCTGAATGCGGGGCTGAGAAAGGGAATGAGAAAGAGGAGATGTGTTTTTAAAATATTACTTTGGTAAAATTTACTGGACTTGGTAGTTGTTTTTAGTACGGAAGATCATGGAAAGAGACTATGTGAAGGGTAAACATGTTTCCAAGCCTCTGAGATATTACCTAAACATAAAAGAAAATGTCAAGAGAAGACAGGTGCAATGGGATAATGTGAGTTTGCTTTAGGAACCTTACAAATGAGGTGTGAGAATACAATCTGAGTCATAATGGCCTGCACCAATTGATAAATCTGGGAGAGAGATGAAAATTTGAACGCACAATTTAGGGTTGACAGAGTGATTTTCTTAATTCCTTTTATGTATGAGTAAAATTCTAATTTGTACTAATTGTGCTAGTTCTTCAGTTTTCTGACAACTTTATATAGAGAAATTACCAGGCATCAATTAGTTGACAACACTGAGGTAGATGTTGTAAAGGGAGGCAACATAAGTAGCTCAATATTTATAAATGTAAGCATTCTTTCTTTTATTCAGCAGTTTTCCAGCTGATGAGCTTGTGTCCTACCATGCTCTAAATGTAAACCATGAGGTGTTTATAACAGTAAGCAATAAGATTTTTTTTTGTAAAATTATGAACTCACAGACTTAACAGAAGATTATTTGATGTGTTTCAACCCAGTGCAATTATCCAAACTGATATTCAAATTGTCCCACATGGGACTAGTGGGAATTATTTTCAGATGGCTCCTGAGTCATTTGCCATGACCCCATAGTGTCTAATAGCTTTCTTGCTATCAGAACAGTTTGCCTCTTTCTATCCCAGACATGAATTTAGGTGTTTCTCCAAGGAGCCTCAGATAGTTTTAATGAGATATACCCATTAATGCTTATAACACGGATTTTAAAAAAAGGACTCATTGCTACTGGACTGCTGATTGCTATTATCCTCTTCCTAGGAGACAATTCTAGAAAGTGCATATTTTTAAAAGGGAACATTTATACAGTATTAATTTCATACAAATACTTCCAATTCAATATGGTTTTTACTTAGCCTCCTCAGTCTCTCCATATGTTCCATCTCTCATGCCAAAAATCACAGCCATCTAACGTATAATTATATATTCACTTCGTCCCCAGCACACCTATCACAGGACAGGAATGACACGAGGGGCTGCATCATCGACACACTAATTAGATGATTATTTTTTTGTAAATGCGAGGGCTTTTGTTTGTTGATTTCCTTTGTTTGTTTCTGTACTTCTTTTTTCCTCTGGGCATAAGCCATTACAATGTTTAGTTAAATGGCTGGGTTGAAAGTGATTTGGAGTACTTCCACTTTGTGTGGTCAGGACAAATGCCTTCACATGTAGTTAAGTTCTTTCTCCTCATTTGTCTTCCAATGTTTACTTATAATTTATTGTTTGTTGTTAATTTGCTAATCTATTTTTATAAATATAAATATTTGCACACTTCCAAAGTTTACAAATGTTACATACAGAAGACCCTAGGTTCTATTTATGTCTCCTTCAAATTCTTTCCCAGTCTTACCATTTAGTAGTGATTAAAATTTTGTATATATGTGTATGTGTGTGTGTATATATATGTACATACACATATATATATCCCATTACATACAGGGTCTGGCACAAGAAATGCCCCTTTTTTATTATAACATCTTTTATTACAAAATCATTAGCATGTAATTCTGTAACATAACAATATCACACTCAAGAACACCATATGACATTTTAGGTGAAATGTTCAAATTAAAACTATAAATTATTATACCCATTTTATTGGCCTACCAACCACACTCAAGCAGGCCTTACTTCTGCCAGACCTTGTATATAATGTGTTTTTTTTTGCTTTTGTTCTTGCTTTTCTCTTCTTATTAGTATGTCCCAGTGATCACTTCTTAGTGTTGTGCAGAACCATTCTTCATTCCTTTTCACAGCAGCATAGTGCTCCATCATGTAAATGTACCAGTTTATTCAGCTAGTATTTTACTGATAGAAATTTAGGGTGTTTCTAGTATATTTCTGTTTCAAAAAATGCCACAGTAAATTCCTTGTTTATACATATTTTCATATTTTACCAGTGTATCTTTGTCATATGGTCCCAGAAGAAGAAATTCTAGGTCAAAGGGTAATTATCTTCAAAATTTTGCTAGAGATGGTCAAATTCCTCTCTCTGAGGTTGTACCATTTTGCATGGTAAGAATGATACACTTACACTGCCTTGTCAAAGGAGTCTTTTGTAAAATTTTGGATTTTTGTGAATCAGAAAGATGAGGAATGGCATCTCAGTGGAGTTTTTAACATACAGGTCTCTAATTCCGAGTGAGGTGGAGGGTCTTTTCCTATGTTTACAAACTGCCCCCCACCCTGAGCCCTGTGTTCCTCTCTCTAGCCCAGTTCTCCCTATGACACCTTTGCAGTATGGTACCTGCTACTTTGTGAGTAACTTAATGACCTGATGCTCACCAACTGTAGCCACACAAACTTGCTTGTGTTTCCCTGAATGAGACATTGTGCTTCATTCTTTTATGCTTTTGCACATACCCTTGGCTTTGTTCCATCTGCAATGCCTTCCAGGTACCCTTTAGGGAATGCCCTCCCGCTCTTGTAAATCACCTCCCTTAGAGTGGTCTGGAAGTATTCACGTTGAGCTCTTTAAGAGTGCCTACATTTGAAGAGTTGGACTCCAGTAGAACATTTTTATGTTTTAAAATGTTACATGCTTTCTACATCGTTGTAAGGTTAAGTATTTGTTGCATTTATAATTCAAAATAAGAAAATCAAAGAGGAACAACAAAGAGAAAAAATAAATCTACTTGTGGAGTTCTCCTCACTACTTAATCAGAGATTGAAATAACTCAGGCTCGGACTTTCCATGTACCCATCTATCTTTGTGTGTGTGGACTGCCATAGCAAGGCATCACAGACTGGGGAGCTTAAACAACAGGTGTTCATTTTTTCACAATATGGAGGGCAGACGTCTAAGGTCAAGGTGCCGGTAGTGTCGATTCTCGTGAGAGCTCTCTTCCCCGCTTGGAGGCATCCCCCTTCTCCCTAGGACCTCACATGGCCTTTCCTCTGAGAGAGGGAGAAAGATCTCTGGTATCTGTTCTTCTGCAAGGACACCAGTCCTATCAGATTAAGATTCTGTGACCTCATGTAACCTTAATTACCTCCTTAAAGGTCACATCAGCAAACACAGTCACATTAGAGATTGGGACTTCAACACAGGAATTTTAGGAAGGTAAGATCCCATCCATAACACCATCTAGTGTCTGTCTATCTATCCAACCATCGACCCATCTTTCTACTTATCTGTTTATATTTATTGCACTGGCTACTTTGATAAAAACGACTTTATTTTTTTCTCCCTGCTAAGTTTGCCTTCTGGCACAATACGTTTTATATCTTGATTACTTTGAATCTGCAGAGTTTAGCATTTAACAGGTGCTCCAAAAGTATTTGCTGAATCATTTCAGATGCTGGTCTTTCGGCATGTGATTGTGTCAACATTCCTATATTTTTTTATTCTTTTCCTGAAGATTTACACAGAAAAGATTTCTTTCCTTTACATAGTGAAGATTTCTTCACTTCCCTATGGTATCTACAGATACCATAGACTGTTTTATGACAAAATCAGGCAATGCAGATATGAACATTTAAAAAAAGATTTTTTAAATAAAAAGCAATATTATGTCTTTACATACATTTCAAAGAGTGTTTCAATATAGATGGTTTTCCGCAACAACTCTCTATCAGTTAACTTGGGAGTTTAAACACTTTTTATAAATTCTTTAACTATATCACCCTATTATAGTTTATAAAATAATTGGTTTTATTGCTTTCATCTTGTTGTTTATATGCCGAAGGAAAAATATAGAGACAACTGGTATGTTTATATTTTGTGAGCAATTGCAATTTCCTTAAATTTATTGAACTGTTTACCTGGGTTGTTACAGCTGACTTTGGGTATGAACAACCCACACAATGAACGGTATTTTGTTCACTAACTCACTAAGATGCAAGAGGAAGTTACTCTCTGACCCTGCCTGGCTCATCAGAAGTTAGAAGGGCAGCAATAACCCACTGAACACAACACTGCCATTTGTACACCCCATACATGTGACATCTGGCCTACAACCAGGAAGCCATCCAGTTGGACTTTTGCCAATAGAACCATCTGTGACAGGAAATAATGAGAGCAGAATGAGGAGATTCCTGGGACAGCTTCAATTCCTCCACTTGTAGGAAAATAACTCAGATTATTCCCTGTTTTCTATGGTGTAGAGTAGATGGTGTATTTGTGTACTAGGATCATTTGTGAAATGTTATATCTGCAAGACTAATGTCCTAAAAGCAGATGGCTTTGATGTCTTTTAATATTCTCTGAGCCTTTCAATAAAGTTTATTGTAAAAAAGAAAATGCTAATGAATAGACATCTCCCCACTTGTGATACTCAGCAGACAATCCAGGTGCATGGCTTGTTCTTCGTTCAGAGGGTGGCCTTACTGAAGGAAGAAAATATGGGATTTAAAGACAACTGTCTCTGGGTTCGTAGACCATATCTGCTGTTACCAGCCATGGGTCCTTGGGCAATTTACTTAACCTTCTTGAAGTAAAAAGGATGCAAATACTTGTTTTCCATAATATCCAATCAATTAAATTAGATTACATATTTGAAGAGCACAGCACAGTGCCTTGCTAATCAATAAAGTTACATTTATTTTTCTTCCTTCTTTACATTTTATCTATTTAGAGTATTTTGTTTTCTGGCAAACTGTATTTTTTTTAGATTTTTTATATAGCTTGGCAAATGTATATATTTATTAACATGACACCATAGTTATTGCATAGCATCTGTCCTTGAATATCTTACTTGATTTTTCTCTGGATAGACTTAATTTCTTCTTTATCTCTTTTCTGATTTTCCCATGTCCAAAAATCCTGAGAACCTGGCCAGTGTTAACTAATTAAATGTAATTGCAGAATAGAAGCAAGAGTTCTGCCATTTGCCGGCTATGTGAACTTGAACTTATTTCACATCTGTGTTACCCATTTTGTTATTATCCTTAGCTTGGACTTCCATCATTAATGGTCTGGCTTTTCACAACAATCTTTTTGTTGGTTTGCCAGACTCTAGTCAGACTGCCCTGAAGCCCACTTTTTCCGTAATTCAGACTAATACACCCATGCATGCACTTGACTACCCCAAAAGGTGATTAGGCATTGCAAAGCCTCTTCCTGTTCAACACCTGTTCCCACATTGATTATGTTTCTGCCTGGCTTCCAACTCTTGGCCTAACAATTTGCATTTGGCAGAGGTAACTAGTTTTTCCATTTCTGACTCTTAGCTTTGCCTTAAAGGTTTTGGCTTGAATATGACCAAGCTCTTTCCAGAAATTTAACTTGTTCCTGGATCTGCTATTGAGGCAATTTAATAGGAGTTTAACTCTCAGCTCTCCCATGTATTTGCTACATAAACTTCACTCACTAAAGGACCTTAACACTATAGGCTATATGTGATGGTTAATTTTATGTGTCAACCTGACCAGGCCATGGTACCCAGATATTCGGTCAAATGCTATTCTAGATGTTTCTGTGAAAGTATTTTTTAGATGAGGTTAACATTGACATCAGTAGAATTTGAGTAAAGCATAATGTGAATGGGTTTCATCCAATTAGTTGAAGACTTTAAAAGAGAAGACTGACCTTTGTCCCAGAAAGGGAATTCTGCCAGCAGACTGCATCCAAACTCAAATGGCAACTCTTCCCGTTATCTTCAGCCTGCCAGCCCACCCTGCAAATTTGGGCTTGCCAGCTTCCACAATCACAGGAGAGAATTTCTTAAAGTATCTCATACTTATATGATGGGGCAAAAGTAGTTTTACAGTTTTTCATATGGGAAATAATGCCGTAACTAATAAATAATAATACAAGAATAAACTTGGTGTTTTTGTGTACTCACAACTGTAAATCTACTTGTGTCCTGCTCTGTATATCCAGTTGGTTCTTTTTCTCTGAAGAACCCTAAGATATCACAGTTTCTTCTTCTTTGGTAAAAAGGGAATAGCTGTGTCTCACTCCTAGGTTCATGTTGATAATCAAGAAGCTTAGTAGAGTGCTTGACATATAAGTGCCTAAAAATGTTAATTATTCTTCTAATAATTGCTTATCTGTTCCTTTCATAACTCAATGCATTTGATTATGCTTCTCCTTCCACTTGGTTGCTATTCTGAATTGCTTTACCTGGAAAACTCTAGAATCCTCCTCATATCCTTCCTGGGAGCCCTGTGCTGGTATCCCTTAGGCACAATCATTTCTATCTACGACGCACTGTACAGTTTACTAAATTATAATGTATCTGTTTAAATATAGTCTTCCAGAAGAGGCTGCCAGTATCTCAAACACTTCAAGGTCAGATAATTTCTTCTTTTTATATCTAGCTCCAGGCTCAGATCCTGGCAATGTTTGTTTCTCAGTAAGCATTTCCTGATATTAGGAGATATCTATATTTCTTGTAGTAGGGTTGGAGGCTTTTGTCAAATCCATGCTTCTGTGTGTGAGATAGGCAGGTTTATTGACTGAGGAAACATTTATCACGTGTCTGTTATGGTCAAGGATGGCTTCAGTGTTTTCGTTTCAGTTTTCGGAAGGCAAAAGTTTTATGGGTGGAAGTGTGGCAGATACACAAAGAAGTGAGGATTGGAGTGAAGCTCATGAGGAAATGAAATCAATATATAAAGGGGAAAGTTATTTTTTCTTCCTAGGCAAATCAAAGATGATCTGTCATGGGAAATAACATGGAAGTTTAGCCTTGAAGAAAAGGTAAGATCTAGAGGAAAAAATCATTCCAGGTCAAAGGGACAGAAATCAAAATGCTCAGGTCTATTTGAAGAAGGATGAGCATTATGTACTGGGTGTAGCTGAGAGATGGTGGGTGAGGGCAGCTGGAGGTAATAAATGGAAAAGGTGGAGACCACTTTATCAAGAGTGGTGGGTACTAGAACCATGGCCTAAGGAGTTGGAACTTCATTCAGGGGACAACGAAAGCTCGCTGGTAGTGCGTCCTCTGGTTTTCTCAAAATGATAATTGTTAGAAATGCACGATAATCTGTTCCAAATGCTTTATTTGATGCTGTGCTTAGGGTGGACTGAGTCGGGACTGGCTGCAGCAGCAAAGGGAGGCAAGAATAGGGTTTTTGAAAGTAAAAGTGTGGGGTTTGTGAGACGGTAAGGGAGGGGTCATAGTCTCTTGTTCTTCTAGGTGGGGTGCCTCAGGGTTCCAGGACATGAGCTGGGACAATGGGTTACGTAAAAGGCAGGCAGTTCCCAGGTACAGGAGGGTGAGTCAGACCACCAGCCATTGTGGCTGGCGCCAGGTGTCTACTGTGTGCGGAGGGAGAGAGTTTCCATGGTGCCGTGGGCTATCAAGTGAGTTAGGATAACTGAGTCGTGGGCAGTCCAGTGGGTGAAAAAACTGGCCTAACCCTTCCACTAAGTGTCTAAGTAAATGCTGGATGGTCACATTTTTCACAGGGACTTCATTGCAGTGGAAGATAAGAGTAAAGGGATTGTAAATTGGGCGGCAATGACAGTGGTCAGTTTGCAAAGAAGACTTCAAAGCGGAGAGCTAGTTGTGCTGTGAACCAGGATGCAAAAGAAGCAAGAAAAGCAAATTTTGCCCAATGTTCCCAAAATAACCTTTTTTGAAATCATCAAGAGTATTTACCACAGAACACTTACTATATATAGGTCAGGTATTTTTCTAAGTGCTTTATAAGACTCAACTCATTTATTCCTTAGAGTTAAGTATTTTATTGTCCCTTATTTTATAGATGAAGAAACTGAGACAGAAGACAGGTTAAGTAGCTTGCCCAAGGTCACACAGCAAGTGATTTGTAGAGCCGCTCCATGATATGACTTTGCATTGAGCCACCTAAGATGATGAGTTGTGAGCCACGAGGTCACCCCTCTTTAAATACTGCTGCTTTAAAATAAAAAATGGACTGAAACCCACATCATTTTCCCATTCATTTTTTATTCGTCTTGATTGAAAACAACTTTTTTTTCCCTCCTGTAATTAGCACATTTCAGTAATATCTTGGAAGCCACAAAGACAAGTTAAACTCTGTATGAGCAATTGTTCCACCAAGGGGAAAGCGCCTGCTGGAAATTCTTTACAATCCTCCAGCAAGCCATCCTGAACAGGTAAACGACTCTGGAGTGCAGAGGAGCCAAACGCCTTCTGTGCAGCTCATGTTCTGGGGCACACGAGAGAATGCAGTGTGTCTTACCAGGGAGTTACAAAAGGAACCTGCTGTTGCCTAGTTCTTTACATGGAAGCTGATACTGAATTTTAAACACAATATAACGAGATAATGTATACCTTTCTTTTTAGTGACAAGAAAACCTTTTCTGGCTTTATTCTTTGGTATTAGGCTGTATGTATGTCTACTACTGCTCATTGTCTGATTTTGAGACCGGACCTGCTTGTGGATGCTTCTCTGGGACCCAAAGAAAAGCCAGAGCTGAGTTTGAAACCCTGGGAACAAGGAATAAGTAGTTCTGCAACAATCGCCGTGTTTGTTTCTGTTTTCTTAAGAAAAATGATGTCTTCTCTACATTTTCTGTACTTCTTATTGATGGCGGTGCTTCTTAGTTCATAAAGAAAGCACGCTAGAAGCAGAACATTACAATGATGTTTTTCTGCACTGTCACTGTCACTTTCACTTTTCTTTATTTACTGAATATTTATTTCTTTGGGGTCTAACATACTCCATATCCTGAGATAGTGGGAATTATGGGATATGCACTCATGAATGAGGCGGTTCCTACCTTGAAGGACTTGAAGCCACCTCGGAGAAAAAGTCATAAACATGTGCTTTCACACAAAGGGAAGTTTGATGATTTCTCAGAAGAAACACAGCAAGCCTTTGGGAAGCCCTGGAGTCGGGGGTGAAGTTGGGGATGCATCCCTCTATGGGACGGTCTCAAGCATTTTTTCTGAGCACTTCACAGCTCTGCAATTCATGTGTAGAAAGACTTCATTCCCCTCCATCTCTTTCAACTTTGTCTTTGCCCCTGGCTCCATTCTGACACAGCCCAGCAAGTTGTGACAAGCGCTTCTGCTGAATAGGATAAGACTTAAATCAGATGCAAATTTCTTAATGCTTCCTTTGCACTTACTTACACTTGCCATTTATATGCAAATATCAGTCATTTCCCCGGCCTCCTTGTAACACTTTGTCCCTCTAACTTTGCCCTAACCTGTCTATGGATAATGGAAGTTGTGTTTTTGAAATCCAGGTCCATTCTTAGCTGTTTGTCCACTCAGTAACTCAAACACCAAACGTCTTGGATCATAATTCTTCAGGAAATAGCTCTCCATAAAAATGTATATCAGAGCCTGGGTGATAATATAATCATAAACTATGGGTGTTCGTCAAAGTGCTTACAGATAAATTTTCTGGCTCTTTTTCTCACATCCTTGAAAAATGATCATTTTTCAAAATCTCCAGGGTAGCATCCTGATACCCTTGGCACAGGTGTACCTTAGGGATTACTAACAGGCTTGTTTAGCACGTACAAAACCCCATCAGGACACTTTACTAATATATGCATCTGCATTGATTTTTCTGTTTTTTTTTTCTTTAAGTACTTACTTCTGATGAAATCTGTCCTGCCTGCTCAGAGGATATAAGCTGAGCTCTGCATTATTCGGAGCAGCTTAGGGTGAAATAAACACTTGTCTAATACTGTATGGCTCAATGCCCCCGTGTCACATCTATTCGTGCCGTAAAAGCAGTGATAAACATGATATATTTTTATGACTCTGAATACTCTATGTGTCAATAAAATATTTTTTAAACTGGATGAAGACTGCAGTGAGCTGCCTCCCTCCTGTAGCACCAGGTCTCGGCGTCCCAGGCCCGATTCTGCGTGGATGGCAGAATCATCAATCGTCTGTGATAAAATTAGGTGCCTAGTACTGGTGGCATATGCAATGTTTTAATCCTAACAGTCTGAGAGGGTTTTTTTTTTCCCTGATGCACATTGAGAAACGCTTCTCTTGCTTCTGTCGGGGAATGGATCACAACTATAATCAACCGGATGAGTTAAATGACCTTTCTTTATTTGAAATGCCCAGGGATTTTACAAGAGGAAAATATCCATGTATGCAAGAGAAATTGTAGTGTAAACTTTTCAAAGACTCTTTAAAATAAGCTGCTTTGAAAATAGAATTTAAATGTGGAGGAATACTTTTACAAGATAATTATATTGACTGAAGACAAGATGCTTCTCCAACTTTGCAGGCACGGCACTGTTTATTCCATAGCAAACATTGAATGCAAGATGCTGTCGATAGGATTATTTATATTTACATGGAGCTTTCTATTTGGTAACACATGTTGATGTTGCTGGTGGAAATGGGCTCCTTTCACAGAGGTGCAAGAAAAGCATTCCAGGAGACCCTCGCACGGGAGGATGAGATGTAGTGGTTAAGGCTTATATGTATAGAAATGGAAGACTGCCTCCAGGTTCCTGGTGTCTCATCTCTGTCTGTCCCACTGTGGAAAAAGTCCAGCCTCATCTTCCCTAAGCCATGAAGAAGGACCAGTGTCCAGAAATTCTGGGCTATTGGTTTAGTTCGTGTCAAGGCTTAGTCCAGGTCAGCCTTTGTCCTTGTCTGGCTAGCTTAGTTTCTATTCCTGGCTACACTCTGGTCAGCGTTGCGTTACTGTACTCAGACTGTTTCAGGGACAGAATGAGCAAATGAAAGGAACCTGTTATTGGGAGAGAAAGAGGGGAAGAGAGATAGAGAGAGAGAAAGAGGTCTTTGTTAAGCTTAGATTATATCATCTCATGATTGGGAAGCACCAGATACTCTTTCAAATTAACCAATCAACTGCCCAATCCTTCACAGACTAGGGCTGGACCCTCCACCTCACCAATTCATTTCCTAGATTTTCCAGGGCTCTGTGTTCTTTATTGAATCAGATTCTTCTCCTGAACCTCCAGAGATTCAGACTCTGCTCCTATGGTTGCCGTCTTTGTTACTACTATGCAGGCCTCATAGCAAAAAGACTTTCCCTGCACCATCCTGGCTTCTACTGGGCATGTGCCCAATAGAGAAATTTCCCTTTTACTGTTTATTCTTTCTCCCCATAGTCCCCATAGTGAATGGACTGGGTGTACCTGGGGGAGATTGGAAAATGGGCCCTTCCTCCTTATATGGGGGAGGAAGGGTGTTAATTACATGGATAAGGCAATATTATGATCCCTTGGGGCATCTGAAGGTGTACTTCCAGACTAAATCAACCTTATTGTCTGATTCAGCTCCCCAGTTCATTAGGCTTCTTAATGTCTGATTTCCTTTGCTCCCTTTCTTTTTTGATGTCTAGCTAACTATCTATGTTAACATTATGTTTAGTTCTTATAATACTATTTAAATGAATAATAGTATTCTATCTTATTTCATTTTATAGTACATAGAGTTTAAGAAACTGTACATAGTAAACAGATAATTACACTGGAGCTAGAGTATATTAAGATGGGTTAAGTCAGGATGGATCTTTCTTTTACTCCACATTATCTTCCCAGTATTTTAGTAGAAGTAGCAATGAGCCACTTTATTATGAAAGTATTTTGGAGGTAGGACGGTGAATAGAAAAACCAAACTTTAAATGGTCCTTTAATTAGGGATACCAGTATGCCCTTGCTTTTCAGAATAAAAGTCAACAACAATATCCAGTCTTGCTTTTGAAATACCTGATGAGGAGGGCATTTCCATCTCTAAATTTGCAAGTTTCCAAAATAAGCTAACTATGAACACTTTTTTTCAGTGTTGATTATAAAACGTGTAGGTATTATATTTCCCTGAATCAAATCTTGGTATCTGGATTGTGTTGTTGTTGTTGAGACTTTGATTTTGTTATCATTGGAAATGGATACATGGCTGTAAAAAAACTCCAAATATTCATTTACTATTTATTACCCCTGGTATACAACCCTAGGTCTTGGCCCCATCATTTCATATCTATTAACAGGTTATCTTCCAAACAACTTCATAAGTTGATTTGCTTTCTAACAGTATCCTCTGATTCACAATTTAGAGAGAAATAGATACCTCTAGTTCCCTGGGATAGTGCGCATTAACATTGGGTCTACATTGCAAGTTTCCCCAGAATTGCTGGTATTTACATGCTGACGTCACATGCATTGGAATTTTAAGGGTGGGAACTCTAAAATTTTAGCCCACTGAGCACACAACCACTGAATCAAATGTACAATGTTAACATTGCTTTCTCATTCAATTACATGGTGTTTTGGTTAAAAGTTATGTTGTCACAAATCTGCCAATCCCCATTTTTTATGGTAACCAATTGTCACGTACATTGCAAGTGAGCATGGGCATATGACAAACTGATAAAAAATCAATGGTAATTGCACACTAAATGAGAACAAATGAAAATTTGTAAGAAATAAAATCAGGGCAGGTTTGAGGATGTGGCTCTTTCTGTTTCCTTTCAGATGGCACGTTGTTTTCATTCTGCGTGATTATAACCTTTTGGAAAGTAAGACAGTGGAGCAATAATAGCATCCATTGCACAAGGAGGCCTAAGATTCTCTACATTGTGATTATTAAAAAAATATGTATATATGTATGTGTGTGTGTGTGTGTGTGTGTGTGTGTGTGTATATATATTTATTTATTTATTTATTTATTTATTTATTAGTGTGAGGGGAAGAGAGGGAGAGAAAAGGAGAGGAATATCCACATAAGAGAGAAACAAGGGTTGGTTGTCTCTCGCATGCACCCTGACAGGGAACCAAAATCGCAACCCAAGCATGTGGCCTGATGGGGTATCAAACCAGCAACCTTTCACTTTGCCAGACAACGCCCCACCAACTGAGTTACGTTGGTCAGAGCTCATTGTAATATATTTAATGTAATTTATAGAAGTGCTTTAATGCAAATGTGTTTTAATTCTCTATTGACAACACATTCTAATTATAAAGGAATCAGATGACTTGACACAGGCTTCAAAGATGTCACAAATTGTGTCAGACCAGCAATAACATCATGACTTATTAATTACAGAATTACGGGCTTCCACAATCTTTGTCCCTGACATTTTATAGTGACTGGAGTTTTGACACATCTCACCTGAGTGGCTATGCCAGGGATATTTAAAATGTCTTCAAAACAACAGAGGCACCTTATAGTGAAGAAAGGTTTTTAGGGCAAATTCTGGAAAGTTATTAATTATAGGTTTGATCAAATCACTTGATTTCTCTGAGGCTATTTCCTGAGATAAATGATGTGAAACTTTTAGCACAGTATTTGACACATATTAAGAATTTTGGTATATGTTAAGCATTCAAGATATGATAGCAATTACTCATAATTTTTCCAAAATGGGATGTTAACGAAGTCATGGACCTTTTTGTCAGCGATCAGGACTTAATAACAGATCTGCAGTGACTGTTTGTGACTTTAGAAACCCATGTACACTTCCAGAATCTCTGTACCTTCATCCAAAAATTGAGGATATCATAATTATGTAGGATATCATAATTACATGGGAGCAATGTTAAGGAATGAGTGTAAGTGCAGTATGGATCACATTTAAAAAATTCAATAAGAATAGAAGTTATAATACTTATTATGTGACATGTATACTTATAAACATGCAATTTTAACTATATTATAAATAATTGAATATGTTATGTGTATATGTGCTATAATATGTAAATTAAACATATGTGTAATAAATGTATTATTTATTATTGCTATTCTTACTATTATTATTCATTTATAAATGAACACATTTAACCATGTATTTCTGTCAGCAAATTATTTCTACTTATTTTAAACAACCGAGCAATTCACAAAGTGTGTACAATAACACAACCTTACCAAAAAAAGAGTAAAGAACAGAGATTTTAAAAATCAACAGTTAATGAAGATCGACCTCTAATTGAAAATTAAAGAAGACAAAGAAGGACTTCCTTAGGATTTTAACTAGCTCTGTGTCATTCCTCTTTAATGACAGATATCTCCCACTTTATCGTCTTTGTGGATTGGAAAAATCCTAATAATCCTCTATTCAGTTATTAATAAGAAACAGAAACATAACCTTCATCTTCTCAGTTGAGACACACCTTCATGGATGTGACTGGGCATATTGGAGAAGGGCCACTACTATAACCATTACACTTTACATTTCTATAGTTACTTATTCTTTTCAAAGTTGACCTTCATATGGAGAAAGAGTCACACCAGGTGAGTCATGCCTCCTGTCCTTTGGGTGTTTACTAACTGGTGGTGATACTTTGATCCTTTCCTCAGAAGCTTTTTGTTTCCCAGCCATCTGCAGCAGTAGCCTTGCTGATTTTAAACTCAGTTAACAATAAATGATTTTGGATTAGGCATATTTAACACCAGAAAGATTTTATCTAATTTTTTTTGCTTCGCCCTAATTCTTTAGTCATAATACTAGATAACACAATGTTGAATGTTTCTTCTGTGACAAAGACCTTGTGGGTTAGGTTATGGTAGGTGAGGAAATTGGAGCCCAGAAAGATTAAGCAACATATTGAGAATTACTCGGCTGATGAAGATCAGAAGTTGGATTTGAACTCAGGCAACGTAAGTTCAGAGTCTAAGTTAATTGTTTGTATGTTGTATCGTATTACCTTGCTCATCAATCCTGTATCCTCAAGACATAGACAAAGGATAAGTAGGTTGCATAGAAATATAGAAAAATTGCTTGGGAGTGCTGAGATTATAATTCAAGGTTTCTTAATCTTTACATCAAGGATTCTTGATTTGGTGACAAACACATATTAGTGAGAAATATGATTTGACATAGCTCCATCTTTCTGCTAGCTATGTAAGTACAAACTTGAACGATTTCTCACCAATGATATTCCTTGCTGCTGTTTTCCTTCCAGACATATGGGACATGCAATTAGCAGTTTACAGTCCTGATGTTTCACTTTTGCTGTCATCTGAGCTTTTTCTCGACTTCATACTGTAAAAACCTGCCAAGCCTATTACAAGCCTTGAGAGATGGAGCACAGCACTTGGGGAAACAGCTGCCATGGCAGTCAAATCTGGCCTGTGTGTATGTGTCAGCCTGTCTCCAGTCTGTTGCAGTGACTTCCCTGGTCCACAAGTTTAAGTTTGTTTGCGTAATTTGGCAAAACACCCTGGCCACTATAGTGGGCCATATTTTCTTCACCAGGAGAATTTGAGGCCTGCACAGATAATTCAAGTATTGGTAGTAAAGAATTTGGGTTGGCCCAAAGACAGATCGGACTCTTGCCCTCAGCTTCCAGGAGGTAATGTATGTTAAACCTCATAGGAGTACACTTGTTGGTAGAGGTTTACATGGGCTCTTAGGGTGCAACCAGACACACCTCATAATCTTAGGGCGGGGGCTAAGCACAACAGGAAGAGCAATCGTGTGATTTAGGTCGCATAGATTCAGTTGACCTTGAGACTGAGTTCAATTATAGAAGCAACTAATCAGTCAGTCATGCCTACATAATGGAACCCCGGTAAAAATTTTGGATATTAAGGCTTGAGTGAAATTCCCTGGCTGGCACTACTCTATGTCACACATCAGTGCTGAGAGGGTAATTTGTCCTCAACATTCATGTCTGAAACTCTCCCAGACTCTGCCCTATGGGCATTCTGGGGGGCTGATTTTAATATGTGTCTTTTCTCTCTAATAAACTATAATAGCTTTTAATGTGTTCGGTGTGTCCTTCTAGTGAATTATGAACTAAAGGTCATTTTGAGAACTCTCTGAACTTGCAGTTTGTGTCAGAAGAGAGGACAGTTTTGGTGACTGTGACCTCACACTTGGCAGTTTAGCTAACTGTGGATAGATAGATGCATACCTCTTCCACAGGAGAGAGAGAGAGAGAGAGAGAGAGAGAGAGAGAAAGAGAGAGAGAGA
>VMDR010018189.1:0-19395 GCA_007922815.1 Macrotus californicus | reverse complement strand
TGATAAGGAAGATTGTCATTACCAAACTATACAAGGTAACTATTTTCTCTATTTTTAAGGAAGAAGCTTTTGGTATATAAAGAGCTGAAATTGTCATAATTGACAAAACCCTACAAAGGAAAACAAATTTTCTAATTACTATTGCCAATATACTATTTCTATGTGCTTTTCACTTACCTTTAATCAGTATACAATCACAAAGTATAATTTGAAAATAACCACTTATTGTCTTCTACCCTCCCCACCTTAAACCTTAAATAATACCATAGAATAGCACCTTGCAACATTCAAGATATTGTAAACTAATAGGAAATACTTTTTGAAGTTTATACATTTCAGCATGATTTCTAAATAACTTCTAAATTATTATTTCCAAAGCCCCAAATCCAAGTGTTACTTTAACTGTTCTTCAATATCAACAAAGCAAATCTAATCATAGAATTCAAAAAGATTAAGTAGGTTAAAAGGGTCCATAAAAATGAGCCCAATTAATTAAGCTACTCACAGACAGCATAGTTCTAATTTCTCCAGTTGGCCTAGATGAAAAACTTACTGCCTCTTGCCCATGTTCTTTCGATCCGCACACTTCTTTCTCTGATGGTTCCCACTTGTTTCCCCAGAACTACACTGCAAAATGGCCACTGACCTGGAGGGTGTGTCTTCATCATTACTAAGCATTTTCCTATCAGAAGCAGCTCTTTGGAAAAACCTGAACATAATTTCTTCAGTGCCACTCAGTATTACTTGGTAACTGCAGAAGAAGTAATAGGGAGAGTGGGGTTTTAAAAAGCCTTTAAGAGGATATTGCTTAATATTTGTGTTACTTAAAAGTTTTTTAAAGCCAGCAGCAGGTGTAACATATAATTTATAAATTTTTCTGACTTCAGGTTTCTGATATTTTCCAACAGAAATGCACCTCATCCAATTAATATTACATGGAATGTTATAAACAGAAAGTTTTAAAAAGAGTAATTTAAAATTTTTTTCTATATAATTGTACAAGTATACTTAAGTACAACGATACATAGTCCAAAACAAAACATACCCATCAAAAGAAAGATGAAGAGATTCCAAAGGGAGAAAGCTGACTTACACAGATTATGCACTGAACTAACTAAAAATACAGAACAGCAGCAACTTGGTCTTAACTAAAGGAAGAGAAGATAGCAACAGTAGATTGAGCTCTCCCTACCAATATCTGTTTAATCAACTGGCACATATTGGGCACTTATTGAATACAGAGCAAAAAGAAAGGTGATAAATTAAAACTATCATTTTTAAGTGCTTTAGGAAAAAAAATAAAGCCAGGTCAGACACACTGGCAAAATTTTTGGTGTGAGAAGAGCATGTAATAAACATTAAAAAGAGGCTTGGATATTAGCAGATCACATCCAACATTATTTTCATTTTCACCTATCCATAATACTAGTACTAATAATAATAATGTGGAAACAGAATTTGTGATTATGTTAAGAGATAATGGGGAGATCTTCCTCTCAAAATGATTTATTGTGTTCATCAGAAAGGAAGAATCTGTAAGTAAAACAAAAAGGACAGGGCAAGATACAGATACACTTAAGTAGAAAATCCACTTTATTTTTATTTATTTATTTATTTTACTTATGTATTTTTAGAGAGAGGGAAGGGAGGGAGAAAGAGAGGGAGAAAACCAAGGATGTGTGAGAGATACATCGATTGGTTGCCTCTTGCACACCCCTGCCTGGGGACCTGGCCCACAACCCAGGTATGTGCCCTGACTGGGAAGCGAACTGGCAACCTTTTAGTCCACAGGCTGGCTCTCAATCCACTGAGCCATACCAGCCAGGGTGAACATCCACTTCAAATACAGGAGTTACAGACATATAGAATTGCCCTGGCCAGGTGGTGCAGTTGGTTGGGAGCATCATCCACGCACCAAAATGTTGTGAGTTCCATCCCTGGTTGAGGTACTTATGAGAGGCAACCAATCATCGTTTACCTCTCACATTGATGACTCCCTCTTTGTCCGTCTGTCTGTCTGTCTGTCTGTCTCTCCCTTGCTCTCTCTCTCTCTCTCAAATCAATTAAAAAAAACATATCTCGGGTGAGAATTAAAATAAGAGACATATGGGATTAATGGTTATGGATTAATCAGCAAAATCCCAACATTAAGATACAGGTGGCCAGATTCTGTCAGCTAGAAAAAAAATGACAATATGGATTTAAAAATAAAGGATGTCCACAAATTTATTACTTCAAATAAAAATTACTAGGCATTTTGATCTGCTGTAGTGGGAGTAACAAGTCTCAACAGCTGTATAAGCAATAACCTAAAGATCTAGAGGCAATGGAGTCGGTATGCAGTCTAACACTGTGCCACTGTGGAGTACACTGAGTTTGGGCCTATTCTCCTAAATCCTTGAGGCATGATTTGCTTCTGGAAACTCATGGAACCCGTGTTACAGAATCAGGAAAACTAAAATTGAGTCAGGGTTTCTGATCTAAAAATATAATGGAAATGAGCAGAATTCCTCCCTGTTAATTTCTAATTAGTGGGAGCCTCTAGGACCTACTCTCACTCAACTTACCAAATTTGAAAATAATTTCATACTAAATGATGATCTGGTATAACTCCTTCATATAAGAAATGGGAAGCTAGCTTTAAAGAAATAAAATGATTCATTCAAGATGTCATTGCTAATTAATGTCATTCTTGACTACTACTCTAGTCTCTTTTCCACAAGGCTTTTAAAAAATGAAGGTAATATAACTAATAATATACCAGATAAAATGTTAAAATCTATACTGGAACTTTGAGAATACACTGTTCCCTCTCTGATCCCTCCCCCACATACAGTGCCACAACACAGTGATGTGGGTTGCCCTGCCTGGGCAAATACCTAAGGCACTGGCCCTTACCATGTAACAGGTACACCGGAACAAAGAAATATGGCCCACATGAAAGAATAGATCAAAACTCCTGAAAAAGAACTAAGCAATGAGGAGACAGCCAACCTATCAGATGCAGAGTTCAAAACGCTGGTAATCAGGATGCTCACAGAAATGATTGAGTATGGCCACAAAACAGAGGAAGTGAAGGCTATAGAAAGTGAAATAAAGAAAAATATACAGGGAACCAACAGTGAAGGAAAGGAAACCAGAACTCAAATCAATGCTTTGGAGCAGAAGGAAGAAATAAACATTCAACCGGAAAAGAATGAAGAAACAACAATTCAAAAAAAAAAAAAAAAGAAGAGAGGCTTAGGAACTTCCAGGACAACTTTAAAAACATTGCAATATCTGAATCACAGGGGTGCCAGAAGAAGAACAAGAGCAAGAAATTGAAAACTCATTTGAATAAATAATGAGGAAAACTTCCCTAATCTGGCGAAGGAAAGACATACAAGTCCAGGAAGCTCAGAGTCCCAAAGAAGTTGGACCCAAAGAGGAGCACACCAAGATACATCATAATTAAATTACCGAAGATCAAAGATAAGGAGAGAATCTTAAAAGCAGCAAGAGAAAAGGGGACAGTTACCTACAAAGGAGTTCCCATAACACTATCAACTGATTTGTCAAAAGAAACCTTACAGGCAAGAAGGGGCTGGAAAGAAGTATTCAAAGTCTTAAGAGGCAAGGACCTACATCCAAGATTACTCCATCCAGCAAAGCTATCATTTAGAATGGAAGGGCAGATAAAGAGCTTCCCAGATAAAGTCAAAATTAAAGGAGTTCATCATCACCAAACCCTTATTATATGAAATGTTAAAGGGACTTATCTAAGGAAAGGAAGATCATGACTATGAACAGTAAAGTGACAACAAACTCCCAACTATCAACAACTGAACCTAAAAAAAGCAAAAACAAAAATAAACTAAGCAAACAACTGGAACAGGAACAGATTCACAGAAAGGGAGATCATAAGGAGGGTTATCAGTGGGGAGGAGGAAAAGGGAGAATGGGGGGAAAGGTGCAGAGAAAAAGAAGCATAATTGGTAGGTACAAAATAGGGTGAGGTTAAGAATAGTATAGGAAATGGAGAAGCCAAAGAACTTACATGTACTACCCATGGACATATAAGGGGTGGAAGGAATGCTGGAGGGAAGTGGGGTACAGGTCAGAGGGGAATAAAGGGGAGAAAAAAATGGGACAACTATAGTAGCATAATCAATAAAATATATTTAAAAAATACTACATAGAAAGGAGGAAGATTGTGCCAAAAACAAAGAAGGAAGCCCCTGTTGTTCCCAAAGCCAAAGCCAAAGCCAAAGCCAAGGACTTGACAGCAAAGAACTTGTGTTCATTGTGGATGTCAAAGCCAACAAGCACCAGATCAAAAAGGCTGTGAAGAAGCTCTAAGTCTAAGACGTTGACATAGCCAAGGTCAACTCCCTGATCAGGCCCGATAGAGAGAGGAAGGCATATGTCTACTGGCTCCTGACTATGATGCTTTGGATGTTGTCAACAAAATTGGGATTATCTAAACTGAGTCCATCTGGTTAACTGTAAACATAAAAAGTTTATATACATACATACAAAGAAAGAAGAATCTCTTGAGAGGATTTTTTAGCAAAACAACTTTTAATGTGGGAGACTGCATGAGAGCCACCTCCCATTTATTTCACTGATTAAGTGTAGGGGGTGTGGAGCTAAACTTGAACACATCGCCAACAAAAGGTTAACATTTCATAATTTACTGACAAGTATGAAGAATGAAGGAGGGAAAGAGAGCAAGATAAGAGGGGGAAAAACTAGCTTTCCTATTCATGGACAAAGGAAAAGAGAATGGATTTCAACAAGCACCAAAGGGCTCAACTCTAGAGAATGATTACCAAGGACAGAGATTTGAGAGCAAAAAAAGGTCAGCTGAGGACAACGCTGTCTCTATAATGAAGTTACAAAGAAACAGTTTAGATGCACTACTAATAATGCAAAGAGGTCCTTCAGATAAAAGGTTCTTATTTTCAGGTACTCTTCCCTCTAGGAGTAGCAGGATTCAAGACAGGACAGAGGACACAACATTTCTGCATTAACTTATAATGAAAAAATCTGAAAGCTGTGAAAGAGCAACATCAGAACTTTTAACACCTAAGGCAGTGTTTTTCAACTGGAATGTGGCAAGAATTTTTAAAACATGCAATACCTGACTATTTAGTCAGGGGCACTGACCTCTTTTCCCTTAGACTGTCAAATAAAACAATCATACCAGCCAACGCAACAATAGCCATCTGGTGTGAATAAATAAAAATTATACCTATTTTTTGGGTGTACTGCAAATTTTTGTAATTACTTTATGTGTCATGAATTGGAAAAGGTTGAAAATCACTGGTCTAAGGTAACTACAGAGTTCTTACTCTCAAACATTTTAATTAGAGATTACAATAACGGAGTAAAATGACAAAATTGGTATTTCAATAATTTATTTTGCTTAATACCCACGTTAAATAGGCAATCGATCATTTTCTAAATTTTGTCCTGTTGCTGTGCAGCCTGATAGGTCCAAGTCTGAGGTTACTCCGTCTTCAGCCTCTTGGAGTAGTCAGGCTCCGAGATAATGTTAACTTTGAAGGTTTTTACAGGGAATCTAGCCCGATGAAATGAAGATTGTCAGATTCTAAGGACAAGGACTGGGAATTGGACCTGGGGACCTCACTCTTTCTTCTCTTTCTTAATCCCTCTACTATACCGTCCTTGAGTGCACCTCCAGTCTTCCCAGACTAGGAGGACTCAAAAGTGCCCTCTGCAAGGAGAATACAAAAGACCAAAATTAGAAGAAAAGATAGTAGAATTTAAGTAATAATACATGAAATTGATATTTAAACAAGATAGTTCAAAAGAGTTTTAAATAGGAAAAGAATGTGGTTAGAATACTTATAAAAACTTTACTTGATTTAAAATTTTTAATTTTAATGTAGCATATAACTCACTGAGTCTTAAGACATAAATCATTCTGACTCTGAAAATCATTAAAGTAACAGTATTATATCAAATATACAAAAAATTACCCCAAGTTATATTTTCTTAGTGGAGGAGAGCTTAGGTCCTATGATGGATATGGTGGCCTGATTTGTTCAATCTCTATTCTACCTTCCTTCCTTCTAGCGTGCCCCTTGTGTTAAAGAAATGGAAACACTAAATGTGGCATTTCCCTAATTATATTGCAGCTAGGGTTCTAGATATACAATGGGATCCTCCAACTAGGTATACTTGTGAGTGATTTAGTGGGTGGAAAAAAGCAGAGCGTCACTTCTTGCTGCTTTGCACCCCCCTCCCCTTTTTTATTTGCTGTTAACAGCTGTGGAGGCAAAATATTTCTAAAGCAGTATTCCATGTGTTCTTCAGCTTCCTGGTAATGCAGAAGCAGTTGTGGTAGAGACAGTGGCTGCATTCCGAGTTCCAGTACTGTTATATCAGCTTTGTATGTTACTGAGAGGCAGATGTGGTGATGGCTTCCTGATTCTTGGATTGTAGCTATGACAGTGATCATGTGTTCTTGGTTTCATGAGCCTAACAACTCTGATGAGCTTGATCCACTAGAACTTTCAACAATATTCTAACTATTTCCCTGTGTTAAATCTTTTCCTGTTTATAGTAGAGGGGCTTCTGTTTTCTGCACTAGGATCTATGACTGGTACAGTACTTGGTATCTAGCAAGGCTGATTAAACAGAAACATGCTTCACTGGCTTAGTACTGGAGTAATGAATGACGAGGAAACATTGCAGGCTAAAAATCTGATGACCCACTATAGCCAAATGACAAAACTTTTGATAAAATTAATGCCACAGTATTGTAATGCCTTGGAAGACAGACCTTGCTTTCAGCTCTGCAAAAAAAGGCTCTGCCTGTGACATGAAGTTCAAGTTGACTAAAAGGATTTATGGGGAGGGGGGATGGTATTCCCATAGATGGAAATGCCAAAAGGCAGGAGAGAAGACAGTGACCTCAAGCCATTCCCAAGACCCTCCCCAAAATAAGTTATCAGCTCAGCTTGTAATATAGGATAGGGGTGGTACCTCTTCATGGAAGCCTCTTATTGTTGCCATTACGTTGACTGAGAGGAAGAAAAGATCCAAAACAGCCACTGAATCATCTATAGACTTGAGATTTAAGAACTATGTACAATGGGTTCTTTAGCTACGGTTACTTGTGTATGAAACTGCCTGAAAGCAAACAGGCTGGAAACCTACTACATTTCAGGAAACTATACTGCCCAGGAAACCACAATCCTACAAACACCTGCAATTATTCAACCTCTACAGCAGTGATTTTCAACCTTTTTCATCTCATGGCACACATAAACTAATTACTAAACTTGTGCAGCACACCAAAAAACATATATTTTGCTGATCTGACAAAAATATTGGTACAATTTTGATTCATTCACACAGGACAACTATTGTGTTGGCTGTTGTCATTTTTTTTT
This sequence comes from Macrotus californicus, assembly GCA_007922815.1. Taxonomy (NCBI): domain Eukaryota; kingdom Metazoa; phylum Chordata; class Mammalia; order Chiroptera; family Phyllostomidae; genus Macrotus; species Macrotus californicus. Next base: position 11,992 of record VMDR010018189.1, on the reverse strand, counting down.
ATTTGACAATCTAAAGGAAAAGAGGTCAGTGTCTTTGACCAAATAGTCAGGTATTGCATGGTCTAAAAATTCTTGCAGCACATTGGTTGAAAATCACTGCTTAGGTCCAAAGCCTGCACCAGCAAGAATTAGACTGTGAAAGGTATGCAGTTGCCAAGAAGAATATACTTTAACACCCATTTCATATGAGGCTCTTCAGCCTCATAGTTCTCAGCAAAACCAGAAGCCATGGATGAAAATGGACAAGAGTTAATCCTAGAAAACAGAAGAGGGGCAGCAAAATAGTTGTTAACCAAAGAAATTATCTTGCAGAAAGACTTTGGAAGAAATAGATGACATGCAAAAGGGGTAAATGAAAAGTTTAATGCAATGACCATTTATTTTCAATGGTGTAAGCAGTGTGAAGGCAGACAACAGGAATAGTGAAAGACCCAGAGGGTAGCAACAGCCTGAAGGCCAAGGAAAAGGAGCAGTGTCAGCAAAGCCCTGAGAAAACTGCAGCTAAAGGAGTGCCCCAACAAGAGTTGTGCTTTTAAGTACAGGAACACAATCACCACCAAACGGTGGTCCTGCAGGGAGTATCTCTCTGGTGCTCTCCCTTCTACCCTCTGGCTATAAACTGAATGTTTGTGTCCTCCCAAAATTTACATGTTGAAACCTAATCCCCAGTGTGGTAGTATTTGGAGGTGGGGCCTTTGAGAGGTAATTAGGTCATGTGGTTGGAGCTCTCAAGAATGGAATCAGCACCTTGGTAAGAGACATCACAGAGAGCTCCCTCACCTCTGCCCATGTGAGGACAAAGGGAGAAGACAGCCATCTATAAACCAGGCAACAGGTCCCCACCACAATGACCATGCTGGCATCCTACTCTTAGATTTACTAGCCTCTAGGAGTGTGAGAAATGAATTTTTGTTCTTTGTAAGCCACCCAGTCTGTGGTATTTTTGTTATAACGTCCCGAACAGACTAATACACCTTGGCCTTGCAAACCCTTCTTACTGGCTAAACCCAAAAGTATCCATAGGACAGGGGAATACATGTGATGCATTCCATAATGACTGGAATGGAGTTATGGGTCTGGAGGGGCACATGGAGAAAGCTCATCACTAACAATAACGTTGATCCCTTACCCATATACCCGTATATTAAATAAACCAGGGGCGAAAGGAGGAGTCAGAATGGAAATTACAAACCCATGAGACAAACTACTTTTTAAAACTCATGAAATAGCCAATGCAGTACTCATCAGAAAATTTAACCTTACAAATTACTTTTAGTACTTAAGTTTTTAAAAAAAACAGCAAAAACAAACACAAAGAAAGCAAAAGAAAGGAAATTAAAGAAAAAAGGTAAAAAATTAAAATAAATTTAAAACCATAAACAGTTGAGCTGATTCATCAAAACCAGTAACTAGTTCTTTTAAAAATCTATCTGGTAAGTCAACACTGTGGCCAATCTATGCAACACAATGGGAGAGGGCATAAATAGAAGTAACACGATCTAATTAGTGTTATAAAACTAAAGAAACTACTAAGAATATTTTATACCAATAACTTCGAAAACTTAGATGAAAAGCAATTTTCTGAAAAAAAAAAAAAAAAAGCTAACATTGACTGAATGCTTACGATGTGCCAGGCACTCATCTAAGTATTTCACGTGTATCAAGTCTTTTAATACTCACAACTGCTCTAAGAGATTAGTGCTGCTATTTCTATTTGATACTGAGAAAAGTGAAGCATAGAGAAGTTAAGTGAACTCCTCCAACTCACATGAAATAATAGATACTGGAGCTAGGATTTCCTATGCTGTACAGCTCCAGAGTCTACTCTTAACAACTATATTACACTGCCTTTCACAATTAAAAAAAAAATCAAAATATCCCCCCAAATAGAAAGCTGGAACTGAGCAACAACCATAAAAGAAATGGAATCGGTAGATCAGCATCTCCCTATCCCCAGCAAAGGCCTAGGTAATTTAAGGACCAATTTAGCAATACCCTCAAGGAATGAATCATTCCTAAAGGGTGGCAGAAATATGCCACCTTAAAATGTGCCACTTAGCAATACTGATTATTTCCAGTTGTAGGCACTTGAAAACAGCAAATGCAGGGGGAAGCTTTCTCTGAACTCCCCTTATCTGCCTAAAGATAAATCTGTCTAAAGATAAATCTTCCAAAAGGAACTCAACTGTCATAAATACCCTCTCTGGGAGTTTCACTGACCACAGAAGACCTCTCTTATCACAGGAGGTGAGGCTAGGAGGCCTACATACCCAGACAAACTCTGTCACAAACTATCACCTCTTCCATCTATTCTTTTAAGGGCCCTTTCATTCCTAAAATAATTTACTTTCCCCTAAGACAGGGGTCTCCAACCTCCAGACCCCATCCTGTACCAGTTCAAAAAGTTAGGAACTGGGCCACACAGTAGGAGGTGAGGTTGAACATAATGCACTTAATGCACTTCAATCATTCCGAAACCTTCCCTCCCCTGCTCCCACCCCTCACTGGTCCATGGAAAAATTGTCTTCCATGAAACCAGTCCCTGGTGCCAAAAAGGTTGGGGACCCCTGCCCTAAGAGACTTACATCACCTTCCCCTAACTGAGATGGTATTTAAGCCTGGATTCTAAGCTACCTTAGGGAATTAGAATTTCTGCCTGGATATTGTCAAAGATTATTTGCTTAACCAAACTTTAGCCAGGCTCCAGGACCTTCTCCTATATCCATTTGTGTAATTCCTTGCAAAATCTAGTATTAGCAAGAACCCTGCTCATTCATTTTAGCATGTCTCCACATCTGAATGCCCTCAATATCAGTTCCTCATCTTCTACCATCCCCCTGCTCAGGTGATGTCTGACTACCCTGGCCTGTTTTCAGAAGAATCTCATAATAATATCTTTCAATAACAGAAGCTCTTACCTTTGTTATAACCCAATTAAACCTCTTTATTCTATGGTTAGTGCTTTAAAAAAAAAATTGCCTAGTGGAAGGACACATACTTTCTCTGAAATCTTTATTTTATCTTTTGCATTTAGATCTCCCATTCATCTCGAACTGATTTTTGTACAGTATCAAATAAAGGTCAACATGTTTTTTTCCCACATGGATGTCCGGTTAACCTGGCATTTACTGAACAGACAATCCATTCCCCACTGAACTACAATGTTGCCTTTGTCATGTATGCATGGCTCTGTTTTGGATGCTCTTTTCCAGTGGGCAATCTGACCATTCTTGTGCCAGTATCAAACTGTTTTAATTACTCTAACTTTATAATAGGTCTTGGTATCTGATAGCATAAAGCCCTCCATCTTTATTTTCCTTCAAGATTGCTTTGGCTATTCTTGGTAGGTTGTAGTTTAGAATAATTTTAGAATCAGCTGTCAATTTCAAAGCCAGTCAGAGAAAGACAAATACTGTATGATTTTACTCATATGTGGAATCTAATGAACAAACTGAACTAACAAGTAAAAGAGAGACACACTCATAGAGAGCAGACCTACAGCTCTGGGGGGAATGGGTGGAGAGGGGGTGGAGGGATCCAGCAAACAAGAAAAAGGACTCATGGACACAGACAACAGTGTTGTAATTATGGGGGGTAAGGGGTGGGTGGAGGTGGAAGAGAGTATACTGGGGATAAATGGTATGGAAAAAATACCATAAAAATAAACAATTAAAAATAAATAAACAGAGGGGGGAGGTTAGGGGGTGGCGGGATAGAGCAAAAAGGAGAAAGGACTCATGGACGTGGACAACAGTGTGGAGACTGCAGGAGGGAGGGGAGCATAAGGAGGTTAAATGGTAATAGAAAAATAGAGTAAACATTTTTTAAAAATAAATAAACAAATAAATAAAACCTACTGATATTCTGATTGGGCTTATTTTGAATCTGCAGATTAATATGAGGAGAACTGAGATCTTTACAATACAATAATGATCATCAAACCCAAGAACATTTTTATTGCTTGCCTTCTAAATGAGTCAGGCAGCTTCCCATCTCTTTCTGTATCTTGAGGTACAAATATCCAACAAAGGATTTACATCTAGCATATAAAGAACTCCTTCAAATCAGCAAGAAAAAGAGATAACCCAACAGAGAAATATGAAAAACAAAACAAAAAGCCCCAAACCCCAAACACTTGAATTGGCTTCACAAAAGTGGATATAGAATGGGTTCATAAACAATGAAAAAGACTCAATTCCCTGGGAAAATGCTCTCCCCCTGTACACACTCACCACAATGATAGAAAGAAAGACTGATGTTGGTGAGTGTTGGTGAAAATGGAGAGCAACTGGACCTCTCAAACACTGCAAGAGTACAAACTGGTACAATCATAACATTTGTAGAATAACATTTGGGAGTATCTACAAAAGGTGAACTATGCATTTCCTGTGACTCAGCAATGGCAAATCTAAGTACACAAGGCCTGTCTGAAAGAGTCCTGCTATTGTTAATATAACAGGAACAGTTTGCAGACATCATGTAACCTGGCAGCCAAGGAGAGTGGACTGAAATGCACATGTGTGAACAATGACGACTTCACTGTACTACTCAGTGGGGGTGGTAGATGCCAGCTGAGTGAGCATGTGTCCTGTGTGGCCATCACCTTCAAAATGGCTGAGCAAGCAGAGCAATGAACCTGCATCAAATTTTGTGTGAAGCTTGAACATTCCTCCATGGAAACTATTTGGATGATTCAGAAGGCCACAGCTATGGGCAACTGGTGACTGGCAGATTCATCATGACAATGCGCCAACTCACGCATCACATTCTTGCAGACTATTTTTTGTGAAACATCAAATCACCCAGGTGATTCAGCCTCCCTGCAGCTCAGATTTGGTGCCCTGCAACTTCTGGCTTTACTCAAAACTAAAATCACCTTTGAAAGAGAAGAGATTTCAGACTGTTGATGAGATTTAGGAAAATACAACAGGGCAGCTGATGGCAATTAGGAGAACTGTGTGAGGTCCCAAGGTGCCTACTCTGAAGGTGACTAAGGTGTCATTTGTCCTGTGTACAATGTATCTTGTATCTTCTTCAAGAAGTATCTCTAATTTTTATATTACATAGCTGGTTACCTTCTGGATAGACCTTGTACACCCAATAGAAATATGTTCTACAAAACACATATACTAAAAGGTTCACAATAGCACTACTCACTATAGCCTCAAACTGGAAACTACCCAAAGGCCATCAACAAAATGGATTTTAAAAATTGACATATTTTCACATTACTATAAAGAAATAAAAATGCTCACATAACAATATAGATGAATCTAACAAGGAAACAAAACCAGAGAGAAAAAAAATCAAAGAAAGGGCATATACAAATGCGATTTCAGTGTGTACACTATAAAAATAGAGAAAACTAATCCTAAGTTCGTCATTACAAGCCTGAATAGTGGTTATCCTTGGGATGGGAAAGAAGTGACTGGCAGCAAGAGAAAGCTTCTAGTATACTGGTGACGTTCAGTTTCTTGATCTGGGTGCTTGTTACACGGGTGTGTTCACATGTGAAAATTCATCAGCATTTATGATTTGTGGACTTTTCTTCTGAATATTATATTATGCTGCCATAAAATTTAATGCATTCATATGAAAATAAAACAAATAATAGCAAGCTGAACATTTCTATACATAACCTTTGAAAAACTCATGCAAATCAAGTTTTAAGAAGCTAGTATCCAGCTGAAAAATGGTTCTAATTACAAAAAGAAATGTCTAAGCAAAGAAATAACAATGGCTACAATAAATGCACAAAATGTAAATTAGAACAATGGAATGCTATTTTTAATTAGCAAACATTAAAGGAAGCTAATAAGGCCGTTGAGGACTTGATGAAACTAACATGCTTATCCCTAACGGAGACTTAGGTTGATGTAACATGTCCACATTAGGTCTTTAAAAATTCTCTTTTCTCTCCCTGTCCTGCACTTTCTCCCTTTAATCTGTCTGATCAGATCCTCAGTTCAAGATTCACGTCCGACAGCATTTCCTGGCCGTAGGTAACTCCCTGAGGCTACAAGAACAGGTAGCGGTTTCCAAATCCATCCTCCAGTGACAGTTTGCACATATTTCAACATTTATCATTCTATGCTGCTTAAGCCCAGCTCTCCCTTTGTACAGAACGGGCCACATGTTTTTTTAAACATTTCTTAAAATCTAGTTGAATGTGTAAATGTAAAACACACATATATACAATTTATCTATATCGGGGCGGTGAGTTTTCACCAGTGTCTGATACACGGCAATAAAAAGACTCGCCTTTTTTTGTTGTTCAAGATGGCAGAGAACGTCTTAAAATAGCCCCACACAAAAGCACACACACCCGGAGCCTTATGCCAGAACTGGCTACACTTAGCGCAACAGAAAAGGACAAAAGAATTTAACCTAGATGCTCAGATGTCCCAGCCCTAATCACTCACAGTGGGTCCCACACACTTATTTTAAACCATGTTAGAAAGCTAGCACCTGCTGTCTTCATTTTGAGGGCGACACCTCGACCCAGATCAGAGACCTAAAGCGCTCCTGGATGAAGACCCAAAAAATCAAGGACGCAAAAGGAGGAGACTCATGTGCATTGGTGAGTATCCAAAATGCACGCTTGGGCCCCGCCCCAAACCCGGGCAGTCCCCCAGAGGCGTTAGCAGTGTGCGGGGAAGGAACAGGCAGGGCTCCCGTCCACCCGCCCGACTGGGAATTCTGGGCCGGCCTGAGGCTGAGACTGAGGCTGAGGCTGAGACTGAAACTGAGGCTGAGACTGAAGCCGGCCGCGGAGAGGGCGTCTCGTACTACACCTGTCAGGCTGCAGCCAACACTAGGCCCAGAAATCGCCGAGATTCGGTGACTGAGGGTGGCAAGAGCGTCACCCGATCGCCCCGGGATCGGTCCCTCGCTTGCCTCCTCGTCTTCGCCCTCATCCTTCTTAAACAAAGGCGATCCACGTCCACCGCCATTTTCCCCTTACCTCAAAAACCACCTCTTCGTCAAACTCTGGTGTCATCCTTCTCCGCCATGCCACCCGCCTCAGCACGATGGGAAATGAGGGCGGGGGAACTGGAGGCACCCAGACTTCCACTTCGCCGGTCCCGAGTGTCCAGAAAACTACAGTTCCCAGCATGCCTCGCAATCCACGCCCCCTTTTCAGACACGCTTATTGGAGTAGAAGATGATCCTGTAGAACGGAGAGGCAGGAATGAAATGAAACTCGAGCCCTCTGATTGGAGGAGGCTGGACCTTTTGTCCGCCTTTTACAGCCGCAACTGGCAGGGGGCGCCTGGAGCACTGATTTTTTTTTTTTTTTTAAGGAGCCGGAGTAGGGCACGCGCCGGCGGAGGCGCGGTGAGCATTGCTCGTGCTCGCCGCCTGTGGCTCGTGCCCGGGAGCTCCGCCGGGTCCCTGGAGCCGGGTGCATCCTTTGTGCGGCGCCTGGATTGCGCCGCGGAGCAGCAGGACAAAATGTGGGCATAGCTGGAGCTTCGCTTTTCTGCCTAAAACTCTTGAAACAATGGACTGTGAGGGGAGCATGGATTGAGGGGGGCGAGCAGGGAAGCGAGCTGCCGGAGGGAATCATGACTTCTGCCGCGGGTAAGTGACGGCGCTCGCGCTGCCGCTGGAAAGTTTGGAGCGAGCGCTGTTAGTCTCGGGTTCTGGAGCAACTTTCTCCTTTGGGCTAGGTTAGCAGTGTTCCTTCTCCTTTTCCTGCGCACTGGCAAGTGCGGAGCAGACGGCCTTTGCGGCCGCCTGCTCTCGTCCCTTCCTGCCAAGAGAGTCTGTTTGGAAATCGTGTATCTCCTGGGACCTGCCTTTAAAAGGAGACCCGTGTCCGGGGCTCTGCGCCAGGTGAAACGCGAAATGTAAAGAGGACGTTTGCTTGTCTCCTAAACTTTGAGCGGCTTTGCCTTTGCGTGCGAAAATAGTTTAGATGACCAAGTTAAGAAATCAGTTATTCTAAGAAAGGGCAGCGTTCCCAGAGTGTTGAACCCGGCGACTCCTGAGTTGCTTTCTTTAACCGAGTATCGACTAGGTTTAAAGCCCTGACCCTTAATATTAGATTAAGAGGTTTGAACATTGTTACTCCTATCCTGGTGTTTTTTCCTGTTACCGGAGAACTAGAGGGGTAGAATTGCCGATGGCAATTTTTTGCTTATCTCCACCCAATTTTTAATGGATTTCTTTTCTAGTTCTACCTGGTTAGTGTAAACAAAGCCTTATTTTCCCTCTGCCACCGATAGTACTTTCATACAAATGACAAGGTGTTTACCTTTGTGTGGATTTTGAGCAATTTTGTACATTGTATTTTCTCAACATTCTTTAAGGGACGGTTCTTACATTCCAAAATAATTACTAAAGTGGTTTTAAATTTATAAGAACATAGGTTAATTTTTAAACCACGACGTAATGTATTAAGTACTCAGGTTTTAAAATTCAGTTTCATCCACGAAACAAACTTTCATTAGGAATTTTATAGCAAAATAGTGTAAAGTTTTTCCTCAAAGTTACTTCTGGAATCACCACTTAAGTATCAGATTAAATTTTCTTTGCTTTTCTTGGCATTTGTTTTAAATTCCTGCAATTTGAAACTGTCAGTAGTAGCACTCTAAATGTTCTAAGTTGTCTTATTTCTGAAGCCTCCCTGCATTGAAGTGCTAGGTGTAATCAGATTACAGGTAACTAAGCAAGAAGTTAGCTAATAGTAATAAGAAGTCAAAAAGGGAAGTATTCGTGTAGTAGTATTCTTGAAGGCATTGTGGACCTTTCCTTTATGCTGTTACATGTCTGTGTAGGAGATGTCACCATATGTTATTTATAAACTCTTTTTCTTACCTAAGGGAGGCTTTCTACTTGAGGTAAATTATTTTCATCTGAAATTTCTGTGCCTCACCTTTGTTCAAGTTTTCTTTATTACTGAGCTAGTCTGAATAATTTAAATTTAAAGTGTTTGGATTTAAATCCTTCCAGCCAGTTTCAGCTCTCTCTTCTTTTGGAGTGTCAAGCACATTTAAAATATTTATACCTTATATGCATCCGTTTTCAATCCCAGTCCTAACAGTTTATAGTGAACAGTTACAGAAGCATTTAACTTGACATTTAAATTCCAAACCTGATCTAGGACTCATTCGGAAAGTTTATGATTTTATTTACGAGTTTCATAGTAAAATAGTGATTTTGATTTGCATTACCCTAGAATGATGCAAGCAATTTTTATATTTTATCAGCTTCACAATTAAAGAAATCCACAGACATTTTTGTGGGGTTTTAAAAGAGGGACACTTCCTGTGTTTAGCTGAGTTAGTTGGGTTTTAGCATTGCTTGCCGAGAAGCGTTAACTACTTCTTTGTTCACCCTCTGTTGAGATTTATTTTAATTCTTTCTCATGTCTAAGTGGAAATATGGAAGAGAATTGGGTTTTATTTCTATCCCATTCTTATAAAATTACATGTTTATCAGTCTTACAAGCTATTTATGGTTTTTGAAACAATAATCAAATTCATTAAAACTTTAGGAAAGTTATTTGCAATTGGGGAATCATTTATGTTGAATCTAATCTGTGGTATTGATATTTGGGATGGTTGGCTTAATTTAAGGAAATAAGGGAAATACGGTAGAGCATCTATGTTTTAAGCATCCTGAAGAAAGAGCTTGCTTTGTTTTTCTGCATCTGTGAAAGAGTAGGCCTGTAGTGGAGATTGTAGAATTATGCTAATCAGTATATTTAAATAGAGAGGTACGTTTTCTATCCTTTTGCACGCGTACAGGTCAGGGTCTCATTGATGCCTGTGCTTTCCTTGTGTGGCTGGTTCAGAAGCTCAGAAAGTGTGCATGTGAACCGCAGCCACCTGTGTGTAACAGATGACAGTATGTTTGTAATATGTTAGTGAAATGGTACTAGTGCTTTACTTTCTTACCTTACTTTTCCCTGGAGCCACGCAGCTGTGTAAATAAAAGATTTGCTGCTTTTCTCTAAAAAGCTCTGGGTCTGACTGTTGATACAGTATTAAGATCCTAAGGTGCTGGATTCATTTCCAAACATCATGTATTTCTTTCAAGAGTTTGACATTGGAGCAGACCATAATATAATGCCTTGTTATTTCTTGAGTTGTGTTTCTTTCATGATAGAGCCATAAAAATAATGATAGTGGTAATGAAGGATTTCAGATATTTCTGTACCAGTGACTTAGCTGAATACTTGTCCCTACTAATAATTAAGAACTTATTCAATAATCCTATTGTAGATGACTACTACTGATACTTTTCAAAATATTCTACATTAAAATAGATAATGGGCTTTTTAAAAAAGAAATGTCCTGTTACTGAGACATATCAAAGAGTATGTATATGTGGCTGTTCTGACCATTCCCAGTGACCCATTTTCACCCTTGGGGACATCACCATGAGACAAAGTACCTGTCCTGGAGCTTGCTTTCTAAAGGTGGAAATAAAGTTATAATGAAGAAAAATTATACCGGGCAAAGGGGCTGGAGAATATAAGAATTCTCGTGCAGCAAATATCTCAGAAGTTATAATCTCAGAATCATACAGTTCTGTTCAACTCCCTCATTTATAAGTAAGGAAAGTGAGGCAGCTAGATCTGCCACAAGACAAATGGTTAGGTTAGCCAGTTCCCTAAGTTATGTTATTGGCTTCCTCTAATGCATGGTTAACTAACAATGGTGAGCCAAACTTCACAGCTATTTATTTAATTCAGTAAGTGTGCATTGAGGGCATTAGGTACATAATGCTGGGCTTCATTTGTTGGGAATTAACCACAGCTCATATGTAATTAATTAAATTTCTAGGACACTGAAGAGAACAGGGATTTATGTCTGTTGGAAGCAGACCTAGGCACGAAACACATTTAAAGAAAAGAATAAAATTGGTATCAGAGATTAAAAAACCAATTTAACTAAAACATAAAAAATTGACTGGTTAAATGACCTGGAAGCCTCTGACAGAGCTTCAAGATTAAGAAAGTTAAAAGGTTAATGTGATGAAATAAGATTTTTGTTTTAGTTGTGGTAAAATACATATAATATAAATGTATTAATTTTATCATTTTTAAGTGTCATTTTGGTAGTACTAAGTACATTCACATTGCCATGCAGTCCATCTCCAGAACCCTTTCTATCTTGCAAAGTCCATTCTTTTTTTATTCCTTCAAACATCCCAGAGGTAGGACACTTTATGAATGGTTACAGAAGTGTCCTGGCCAGTGTGGCTTAGTTGGTTGGGCAGTATCCCCCAAACCTAAGGGTCGCAGATTTGATTCTCCTTCGGGGCATGTGCCTATTATGTGTTCCGGGTCCTCCGTGGGGGCAAGGAAGGCTACCGATCGATGTTTCTCACATGGACCTTTCTCCTTTCTCTCTCTTTCCTTCTCTCTGAAACCTCCCTTCCTTTCTCTCTAAAAGTAATGGGAAAAAAAATGTCTTTAGGTGAAGATTTAAAAAAAAGGTTTAAAGCATGGTTACAGAAATGAAATCAGCATGACAATGGTCTGTCAATTTTCGTTTTCTTGAGTAAGATGAGAGGTTGGGAAGAGGAGTAGGGCATTTATACTTTCTTTTAAGAATTGACTTAATGGATCAAGAGTTGAATCAAGCCCTGGCTGATGTAGTTCAGTGGATGGAGCACCAGACTGCAAATCAAAGGGTTGCTGGTTCAATTCCGCTGGTTCAATTCCCAGTCAGGGCACACGCCTGGGTTGCAGGCCAGGTCCCCAGTAGGGAACATGTGAGAGGCAACCACACACTGATGTTTCTCTCCCTCTCTTTCTCCTTCCCTTCCCTGCTCTCTAAAAAAATAAATAAATAAAATCTTAAAAAAAAAAAAGAGTTGACGGGATTATTGTAGGAAGCTTTAGCATTAGGCTTCTAAGTGTTTTACATTTTTTTCTGCGTGACAAACAAACAAACTGATAACATGCTTATTGAATAGATAACTGAGTTGTAAAAAGCTTTGGGAATGCATATTAAGTTATTTTGGAAATATTTTA
>VMDR010018188.1:0-19396 GCA_007922815.1 Macrotus californicus | reverse complement strand
AAAAAAATACTTAGTATAAGACATTGATTTATAATTTATAATAAATTACAATGAATCTTATCTATTAGGGCAAAACACAAACACCAATATAAATGAGGATATCGTTACTTACAATGTGAATTTTTAAAAACTCCAAAAAGTTTAAATTTCTATTGACACCAGAATGAGACATTTCATTTGACTTTGCCATATCATGGCTATTTTAGTGCATATTATAGTTCCTCAGTGTTCTTCCCAAAAAGATACACAGTTGGGAAAAATTGTAAGAGAAGATCTTGTGCCACCAGATTGAGCTTCAATCTTTGCTAGCCTTAGTATTTAAACAATTTTCCCTTGGTATTTGAAAGTTCTCTAAGGATAGATGTATTTCTTCTTTCATCAAAATCCCAGCTTTTAAAGTTCAAGTTCTTAGCATTCCAGCTTTGCCCCTCAACAAGGCTCCTCTCAAGCTAATGCCCCTTGGTAAAAGCTGTCGAATCACTGATCAGTGCTACACTTTAATTAATTTTGCTGATGGATAATTTTGTAAGAGGTAAGATTCTTTAATGTTTGGTAATCTGACATTAACCTCTGATTCCAGTGACATGAGCCAAACCACACCATTTGGCATTGATCAGGTTTCTACCTTGAATATTCAATCTGTATCATCTTATATTTTCATAATAAAACTGCTATAAACAATGAAAACAGTAGTTGTAAACATTTAATTCCAAGTGGAAATGGTATACAGATTAATTCCTTGTCTATTTAACATCTGCAAAATTCCTCAGTTTTGTTTTCAGCTATTTTTAATGCATACACATTTAATATTGTAAAGTAAAATTAGTACTTTTTCAATATTGATTAGAAGGTTTGAATACCATGAACCAGGAGCCTTACAAGTAGTCAAATCTCGTAGATAATTCTAGTTAAGAAATACCACAAAAGAGAAGCAAGCAAGTGAAAGAGTGAAAGAAACAGCAAGTAAGAAAGAACAGAACAGAACAAAGGAAATATACAACTCAACAGAAAACATGGCTTTCGGGGCAAAACTCAACTCATGGTTTGGGACAGAGAGATTCCAAATTTCAACTATTTACTAAAACAATTTTTACCTAAGATGACAATTTTTAGCTTATGGGTAGGTCTGTCAATCAGTACTGCTATTGTTTATCAGATGTCTAGAATACTGATTATTATGCTACTAATTAGGTTTCTATTGTGTTGAGATTCTCTTGTATTTAAATGCATCTGCCTTAAAATTTTTTCAAAGCTAAGACTATAATGCTCGATGTTAAAAACTCTAGGATTTTACTTGAGTACCTGCTCAGATTCTTACATAAATTCATACTTTTTGTGTATGAGAACAAATCTGGACTTGTCCACAGGCAACACAAAATCGTACCTCCAAATCTGCAAGGCAACTCTTGAAAATATTGTCTTTTGTGATATGAGTGTCCCTTGCATGAGATATATACAATACATTATTTTGTGTTGAGATTTAGAAATAAGTTAATACGTATTAAGCTCATTTCTAGTATTTCAGACAGGTCAGTGATACAGCTGTTCCCATACTTTCCCTTAATTACCAGAAATTTAACTGTAGTATTTACCCCATTCTGGGTCTTCAGTATTGCGCTGTGACTTACTTTATATATAATTCAATTGCAAAACATCGAGTTTTTTCTCAAATCAGGCAGAATACGTGTTATAAGTGATAACTATACATATTGACTTCCAATATTTTACTCTAGGGTGTCATTCTTTGAGAAAATGATATATTATTTTTCATGTTATCCCTCATGTATATATAAAGTGGCTAAAATATAAAATAGACATCAATCTCTTCTACACAAAGCATTTTATAAAACCTTACATGATATTCTAGATCTTTCAGATAAGTTAAAGGTTAACAAACTCTTAATAAAAATATGATTTTGTGAAAAACTAACATGATTTATTTTTTAAAAAAAGTATTTCTCCTTTATCCATCTTCCCTAGAAGACTCTTCTAACTTACCATCCAAGCAAATGTTGGTAATAAACAAATGAGAACTTGAAAGTGACCGCCTACTTTTGGGAGGTGATCCAATAACACACTTCTGTTGGTTTTCCCTAAGGGCTATAAAATCATATGCGCACGTTAAAATTTAATGCGTTTAAAGGCTCGCTGAAAAAGAGAAGCGCTTGCATCTGGAACTCCATCTACCATTGGACTTCTGTGCATTGTACATGAAAAAGGTCTGACGTGCTCTGATAGCTCCTGTAGTTTCTGTTTGTTGAAGGAAGTCATAAAGAGATACTTGTTTAAGTGTGTCAAACAGAAGTTCCTGAGCACGTGTGCCTTGAGGGCTTATAGCGCCAAAAAAATAAATAAATAAATAAGGTACTGCTGTCACACTTTCTTCACTATTCAAAGGGAAGAAATAACTAAGCAGAGAGACTCAGCAAAAATTGTCCCTGACAGCTCTGCTGGATTTTGAGCTATGAAGGAATTTGTTTTCTCAGGGCAAATCCAGAGCTAACGATGTAAAATGGAGATACATTTTTATTTAAAATAGACCATTTTCTTTTTCGTTTGTATTTTTTAAATAAGATTTTATTCATTTATTTTTAGACAGAGGGGAAGGGAGGGAGAAAGAGAGAAAGAGAAACATCAATGTGTGGTTGCCTCTTGCATGCCCCCTCCTGGGGATCTGGCCCAAAACCCAGGCATGTGTCCTGACTGGGAATTGAACCAGCGACTCTTTGGTTCGCAGGCTGTCACTCAATCCACTGAGCCACACTAGCCATGGCTAAAATAAATCATTTTCTAATTTTCTATCTACTTAGTTAAAAGTTTTCATATTTTTCCTTCAGAGTACAAAAAGGATTATGCAAAAGATGCCCACGATAGTACACACAGACTGACTGAAGCACCATTTACGTATACATTGGGTTTCAAATATTCGTTGAATGTGGAATGAGTAATTCACCAAGCTCCTTACTCCAGATAAGCACAGGGAAAAGGCTCTGTTGGCTGTAAATGTTTGGCCAACACTAGCTCCGTCGGTGAGAGGAGGATGGTTCGAAACCTAATTTTCAGGCATGGTAGGTGACCTGGCCCTGAAGTTATAACTGGTAGGAGGGAGCACATGAAGAATAACACCAAGTAGAACAAACTACTAGACCTGCACAAAACTTAGTATACATAATACAGGGCATGTGTCATGTAGATGTAAAAATATCTTCAAGATAAATTATTTCATCCCATCTCAGAAAAGGTTTTAAAACCATGAAACTAAAACATTTTTTGGTGATCATTCCCTTCCAATATATCTTAATGTGTTTTCAGCCAATTACCTCCAACATCAACCTAATAAGTCAGAATTTCTGGGTATGGCTTTGGAAATTGGTATTTTAACAAGTTCACCAGGTCATTCTGAGACACTCAAGTTTGAAGACTCGTGCTTTGCAAGCCTGCTGCACAGGGCTTCAGACAAGAACGGAGTGACAGTGACACACACATGGAACACTCCTGGAGAAGAACTGGCATAAAGAGAAGAGGCAAGGACCTTTTGATACACCATGTAATCGATCTCACAAATAGAAGCCGAACCTTTTACTTCCGCAGTCCAGGACATTTATGAAGAGGTGGACATTTACGAAGAGGTGCTGGATTCCAATCATGGATGGACTGCTTTTATTCACCTTCCTGGGAATATGCCAGTTCTCTGTTGTGCCCAATCCTACTTGAGGGAGGCAGCCATATCTCAGAAGAAGGTTTAAAATTACGCATTGTCTGTGGTATAAACCTACTTCATATTGTGAAAACAATGATTAATCTTTGCTTAGTCTATCAACATCTTCACATCCTTTAGAATATTTATTTTATATACTCCTTGGTATTTATTAATGGTTTCTGACAAAAGTACACTTGTTTAAAATATGTCAAATCAAGTTATAATTTTCTTTACCTGTTAGATCACTTGGGAGATGGGTGTGGGCAATAGGTAGGGTGCGAACGTGCGATAGGTAATTCCGAGCCAGGAAAGCTCTCAAAGAAGAAAATCAGTGACTTCATGTCCAGATAACTGAGATGTGCAATGAGTATCATTTAGTAGGATAGAACTTTGTCTCTCGGGATTCCCATCGGACTGCCAACCTCACTGTTTTTCTTTGGATTATAATATTAGGAAGATCACAAAGCACAGAAATAGTCTCTGATTACAGTTATTACCAAGCAGCTTTAAATACCCTTAAAAATTGGCAAAAGGAGAAACAACAAAGGCTTGAAAAAACTAAAGGGAAAATACACTGTGTGCCAGATAGGCATGTCTCCCTTCTCATAATGCGCTTGGCACCAACAGTTCTAGACTGTTTTCTGTGGTATGTTTTGCCTTGTCATCATGTAATACGCCAGCTCAATAAAAACACTGGGATTATAACTTTGTGCTGCTACACACCCAAAGACGAACAAAGAGTCAAACTACCAGTCATATAAGACAATTAAGCACATGGATATTGTTTTCCTTTTCCATGTAGGAAAAGCTATGTCTATGTCTATATGTCTATGTCTATGCCAGCTATGTCTATACTGTTACTACCCTATGCACGCCAGTACTACAAATTAGAAACTTTTGTTTTAGTCCTTAACAATAGTGGAAGTATTGTAGAATCCATATATCAACTAATCAAGGCTGACAAATTTCTAAGCTTAAATAGTTGTTGACTGACTATAATGCTGTATTCCTTCTCTTTGTCTTCTATGCAAAACTAAGGAAAACGTGTTTGATGACATGAAAAGATTAAGCTAAAAATCCAGATACTTGTTTCATGTCTGCTCTGTTCTTTGCGAGCTGATTGTAAAATGAGTACAAGAATGACTCATTCTCCATCACACATCGTGACTAATAAACAATTCACACGAAGAGAGTTGGTGGGTGTATAATTAGTTTTGAAGATGATGGACACACAGTATACAGCAAGCCAGTGTTAGGTTGGTAGAATTATATAATACAAATAAAGCATAATTCCAGGCAAGTTGGAAGTACTCAAAAATCCTGCCTATTATTAGTTATTTTATGGCTTTTATTTGAACATTTTTAACAATAGGAATCAGAGCATGGTTTGCCTTATACTGAAAACCTTAGTGCAGAAAGAGCAAATTATTTGACCAAGTTAGACATTTCCAGGCAGATCTGGAATGAGAAGCCAAATCCACTAAGGTCCATTCATTGCTTGCTCTTTTACCAGGCAGTGACACTGGTGGAATGGGGTTGGTACTAGAAAAAGAATCCAATCCTGGTAAGGACAGAAACTTCATAAACCCGTCCCATTAATAACAATCTACCATATTAAACTGGGCAAGGTGCTTCATGAGACAGCTGTATATTATTTCTGAACTCTTTTTCACATTATCCAAAAGGGCTAACAGAACCTCATACACACATCAGAAATAAATATGTAAAATGCTCTAAAGTTTTAGCCTCTGCTGGTGTTTAACTATGGACCCGAATTTGGGTACTGGAGATATGGTGGAGTAAGTCAACAGTGACCAGATTTCTAACAAGAAAATCAGGGTTGAACCCTGGATCTCCTACTTCCTAGATGTGCAAACTTAAACACAGCACTAAATATGAGTGTTAGTTTGATGAGCATGTAACTCACTACCGAACCATTGCAACTGATCCATTTTGACCCACCATCTGTATAAGAAGATATCTAATTATAATAATTTTAATAAAAATTGTCCTTAAATAAGTATAAATAAGCATCAAGATAAAAAGCTTGAAAGGGAAATTGTAACTTGGATTTTGACAAGTAGTGATTTACATTGTAAACTTTTCCAGTTTTGATTCCAGACCTGGCAGATTTTGTCCAGTGTCACATAACCAAACACTGGTGAAGTACATCTCCTTCAGGTACAAATCTGAGGAATTTTCTATAGAATTACTAATACTCAAAAAAATTCTGTCATAAGAATTTAGTGGCATCACCGCCAAAATGAAAAGTCTTAGTTCTACACATCTGAGATCCAAATTAGAGGGAAGGCACTGGCTGGGCATTAAAGTGATAAAATCTAACAATAATCAGTACTGGAGGACAAAGTGCCTTAGAGGTCTCTTGGTAAAAGGTGGGAACAGGGCCATGCCCAGGTGAACTTGGAGGCTATACGATGCATCACAAAATAAGATGCCAGAACTAGAAACAGTCAAAGCCTGAAAAGGAAGAAAAAGGCAGGATGGAGAACTGGGAGTCGAGGAGATATAAGAGCATAAAATTAAAAACTGCTTTATGGCTTTCCATGAATGGGGTCTGCTTTTAGCTATTTAAAACAGAAGGAAGGATGAAGCCCTGGGGAATTATAAGCAAGATACCATTTTGATCTGTTTCCTGCTTCTCTACCTGATCCGCTCATCCCCTTTGTTTTTTGATGAACAATTCTCTCTCCACAAATGTAAGCCATGTGACGAGAGCTAGTCACAGGTTCAGATTAAAAATCTTATTCCAAATATAGTAAGTGTATTTGGACTTACAACATAATCAGTCATAGCATTTGATTTCTCTATTCCTTTGAACTCACTGCCTTCCTCGTGAGTAAATTGAAAGGTTGAATGTCTATCCGGTCCCGAACATTGTAAAATCAATGGGACACTCGCCTACATGACTGCCAAAAGGCTGTCCAACTCAAAGATTACCAATCTTAACTCATTTGTTTGATAATGTCTCCAAAACATTAATGGAAAGGCTCTGGGTATCATAGGGAATGCACTGGGGATACAAGAAAAAAATATACTGATTTTATGCTGAAGGAACTCCCAGACAAACCAACAGCAAAAATGCAGTGTGGTACATGCTGTGATGCAGGTAAGGACAGAAAGCTGTAGAGGCACAGGGACAGCTCCTACCACACTGCGAAGTCAACCCACACTTCCTGGATGAGGTACTATCTGAGTGGAGTTTAAATGACAAGTAGTAGTTAACCAAAAAAGGAAGGAAAACTCTGTAGAAAGAAAGAGCCTGAATGACCACTTCCTGCGTTATTTTTGACTTGGGCTGGGTGACACCTCCCAGGAATATACCATAATGAGCACACATTTGGCATCCCCCAAACTCCAGCTTTCACTCCGTGCTCAGCATTCCTTCCTGTTCTGATTTCCTCACAATGCTGTGCGCTCTTGGAGGAAGAGCTATGTTCACTTCACCCCCAGCGGCTACCTCAGTGTGTGGCACAGACTAGGCTCAACAGATCCTTACTAAATGAACGAATAAGGAACATGTGTAAAGCCCGCGATTGTTCGCGATGGGCCAGAAGTGGAGTGGGACATGGGTAAAGGAGGCTGACAGGCAGGCAATGGCGGAACTGTAAGGGGAGGTAGTAGGCCGTGCCTAGTGGCACAGTCAGGTTTAGTTTTTAGAACGACTGCTCCAGCAATGGGATTACTAAAGGAGAATCAGAAGGAAGCATGAGCGAATATGAAGGCACCTCTTAGTTGCACGAGGAGAAAAACATGTAGGCCTGGACAATGGTAGTGTGATTAGGATAAAAGTGAGGCTAGACTCTGTTGAAAAACTTAATGAACTAAAACACAGCCTAGCCCTCTTCTTTGACGGACTGCCATATAAAGTCTCTCTATTTATTTTGGCTGTAATCTACTGCTTATATACCTGAATTTCCACCTGTTTGTTGCGAGAAAGGGAATAACAAAGTATTACACATTTCGACAGGTATTTACCTTTCTGTTTTCTTGAGTTCAGTGTGTGGTCCACTCATATACCATGTTCTGAAGAGCAATTTTTCATTAAAACTATTCAGTGCAGAGAACATTTTATCTGATTTTCGCTGAACCATGTACGATGGAATTCTTCTGCTTTACTTTTGTTCATTGTGAGACCCATGAGGTTCTTTTGGACTCCTTTTTTTGAGATGTGACAACAGATTACAGAGATACGTGAGTCTGGTCAGATCTGCATTCGTCTGATGAGAGGTTGTGGCAAGGAAATGAAGAATGTTGAGAAAAAGCCAGAGAGCCTAAATGCCTTAAGACTTGGACTTTCCCTTAAGAGGCACTATAGATGCTCCTCAACGCACAATGGGGCTGCTTCCCAATAAACCCATCGTAAATTGAAAATGTCATATGCTGAAATGCATTTAATACACTTAACCTAGTGGACATCGTAGCTTAGCCTAGCTGACATTAAATGGGCACAGAACACCAAATCCAAAAGACACTGGCTACCCAGCACAATACAGAGTACCAGTTGTTTACCTTTGTAACTGTGTGTCTGAGTGGGAGCTGTGGCTTGCAGTCACAGCCCAGCATCATGAAAGAGTTCATGCCACATATCACTAGCCTGGGATCAGATCAAAATTCAAACTTCCAACTACGGTTTCTACTGAATGCATACATATTGCTTTGACACCATCATAAATTTGATAAATCGTGAGTCAGGAACTGTCTGCATTTATACATTGCTTTAACAATCATGCATTGAGCCTTCATTTAATTTCAATCATTATCAATTTATTTATTATGCCATCTAAAATCTTTTCAGTAAACATTTACTAAATACTAGCTTTATACCAAGAATTTGGTTAGGCACTAGGAATATAATGATGATTAAGAGAGATTCTGGCCACAAATAACTCACACTATCCTGAAGAAGTCAAGATGTGTTTGAAAAATTCAAAATAACACAGTAAATGCAATAACAGAGTAAACCACGGGTGCTATGTGAATATAAACCTTCTGAATCATATATATATATTTAAATAAAAAATGGATGGATGAAAAATATCGGTATTACATTCAGTTGTAAGTATACTAACCAAATGCATACATGGGGAGTCCAAAATCTAGTTAATTATATTAAATACTAATTTTCTTCTAGAGAAAGATAAAATATGAGTCATAGAAAAGGGAGGTATGAGTCATATAAAGCAGATCAATTTCCTTTTGGACACCGGGCAGGCTGTGTGCTTCGCTGTGCTCTGCCACAGCTGGCTGTAATTGTGACTCGGGGGGATTCTGAGTTAGGTTGGAAGCAGTCTTGTTCCCTCCATCAGCCGAGTTGGGCCAAAGAGGAAACAAGCAGAATTCTTATCATTTGGAATTCCCTCATAACTCAGGTCTGATCCAATTGGGTCAGACTTCATACACTGTTCAACTTATTTCATTGAGCAGACATATCTTGGTGTACCTTGGAGTGAATTCTAGGAATCAGGTCAACTTTTTTATGGCTTGCTGCTTGTATTCTGCTAAACTTTTAGAGTGATGTGATGTGGCACAAATTTGCTAAATTCTCCAACTGATTTTAGAGAAGGGATGGTGCGTGGGGAGAGTGAGGGAGGACAGAGGGGGAGAAAGAACGAGAGAGAGAGAATGAGAGAGAGAGAACGCACAACACTGATTTGCTGTTTCATTCTTTATGCATTCATTGGTTGCTTCTTGTACGTGTCCTGACCAGGGCGAACCTGCAAACTTGGCGTATGGGGATGATGCTCTAACCAACAGAGCTACTGAGCCAAAGCCTGAAACACATAAAATTAGTCTATGTTTTTGAGATGGTAGAAGTTGACCTGGAAAAAATATTCAGGTAAACAAATATCTATAGCGATTAAGTTTTCTATAAAGACAAATATTCCAATCTAGTATGTAAAAGACTTAATACAAGTACAGGCATGGATGTAGTGATATGGCAGGCCCATAGGTAAAAATATTTTAATATAACAATAGACCCATTGTAGACAAGAAGGCAAACAGATCCTGCCAAGAGCAAATAAAAACATGATTTGGAATGTCAAAAATGTTAAATAAATTTTAAAATAAAACGTGTTTAGGAAAGTCAAAAATTTTGAGGAGGCATATTATTTTTAAAATTATACTTCTTTGATTTTTTATTTTATTTTAGCTAAATAAGGAGCTAAATCAAGGAGAGGAAATTCTGCAAATTTAGGTTAGGAAGTTCAGTTGGGCTACATAAAAAAATGTGGACTGAAGATGGGATCATGAAAGAATGTTCTAGATAACTACATTTCTCCAAGAAAATGACCATAAACAACTGCATTTACCTTCATATGAGATCCTATTTCCAGGGGCATTTAGGTTGAAAATATCTACATAGCAAGATTTAATTTCACTTTTATTACCTTTTTCTCTGTTTCATCTTTAAAAATACATTAGAATAAAATATTAAAATTAAAACTATATTAAGTGTCTGGTATTTTAATCAGAGAAGCAAAGGGAAATACACTTTCAGTTGAACATAAGTATTTTCTGGGTAAATTCGGGACAGTGCAAATTATGATGCATAGCGACTTCTCCTTTGAGGCACCACAGATCTTAAATGTAAAGGAAACTGAATTTCTTAAGAAAGGATAAAAGCCTTTACAGGAATAATTTATAAGGAAGACAGAGACTTAACTAAAAGAAAAGAAAAAGTGAGACAAGTGCTTTAAGCATGAGCAGAAGAGAGAAATATGAGATCAGAAAATTTTCTCTTCTGATGGTGAACTATAACAACATTTAATGAGCCCCTGTTATGTCACAGGCATGGTTCTCGGTGCTGAGGACGTGCAGATATTAGAAAGATTCAGTTTTTGATCTTAAGAAGTTACCAGACACCACCATGTCCATTTACAGTTTGTGAGAGACACCAACATGGCCATTTACAGTTTGGTGGCAATATTATAAATGCTTTATTAGAGGTGCAAAGGGAGAAGTTCCTAAGAAATCAGAAAATTCATGGGAGACTTCATGGGCAAAACTTGCTTTCAGTCTTGAAGGGCATTTGTGGTGGACAAGGACATAATTCTACACACACAGGAACAGTTAACACAAAGGCATGGGGTGGGGGTGGAGTACCAGAGATCTGAAAACATCAAGGATGTTTCAGAATGTCCAAAACAAGAATAGAGGAAAATGCTTGAGAGAGGCAAGTACCCAGATGATGAAGCATCCTGTTTCTCAGGCTGCGTAGTATAAATTTTATCATTATCAGTGGCATACGACTGAGAAACACTGAGCAGATGAATAACAAGATGAGCCAGAGAAAGAATTGTAGAAGCTCGTGATCAGAAGCAGGAAAAGTAAACAAACAGTCAATAATGCAATAATCGATGAGAAAACACGTAAGAATTTGAATTAAGGTGGCAGTAATGGGATTGGTGATGATACAAGATATTTACTTTGAGACACAGGGACAAATTCCTATCTTCATAAAAGTTGCATTTTAATGAGGTAATTATACAGAAACCAAGCACCTAATTAAAATATATAAAATATTTAATATGAGAAGATTATTTTATATTTAATGTTAAATTATTAAACTTAATATTTGATATTCAATATAGTTAATATAAAATGTAAAGTGAGAAGATTATAGCTGGGCGTGAAAAAGGCACTATTTTTGAGAGCGTGTTCAGACAAGGATCTTCAAGGAGGCGAGCTCAGAAAACAGACTCAGGTGACGAAGAGGGTGCTAGCTATGCAAAGAACTGGGGTAAGAATGTCCCAGGAAGGAAACGGGTGCTTTAAGCATAAAGGTGCTGGGGCAGGAATGAGCTTGGTGTGCCGGAGGCTGACTTGGAGTGAGATACAGGAAGAGCGCCATGAAAGCTGAGCACAGTCAGGCCGTGGTGGATGAACTTGGTCCGGCTTTATTCCTAAGTATGATGGACAGGGAGGGTGTAGGGAGATGTTGGTCAAGGTTATGAACTTCCAGTTGTAAGACCAGTAAAATCTGGGGATCAATGTATTGATTGGTGATTATAGTTAATACGACTGCATTATAGACTTGTAGGTTGGTGACAGAGTAGATCTAGATGTTCTCACCACAACAAAGAAGTGGTGATTATGTGACATACTGGAGGTGTCAGCTCATGCTACGTGGGCGATCCTTTTACACGCTGTAAGTGTATGAAACCAGCACGCGGCATATCTTAAATACAGACAACATCATCCGTCAGCTGCATCTCGGTGAAGCTGGAAAAAAATGCATGAGGAGGAATCCTTGCAGGATTCTGAGCAGGGCGGTAATAACTGTTTAAAGGACCATCTGTTTGCCTTGTGAAAAAGAACACAGCAGGCACGACTGGGAAGAGCGTTCAGACGGGCGTCTCCAGCTGTCAGCCGAGAGGTGAAGGCAGCTAGCTCCCGTCACAGGGGCGCTAAGAGAATTAGAAGTCAGTGGACTCCTAATGCCAGAAACCACAGTTACAGGATAGGCTTGCCGTGACTTAAAACCAGTGTGACAAACATGTTAGAAGGGTTTCCTATGTATTTCCTACGTACAAATATTTTGAATGGTGTACTACATACACTGACTCAGCTCTGCACTGAGAAAATTACATACAAATTATACACCAGTATGTATTTCCCTACAGAGCTTCATTGAAGAATTAATTTTCCTGCCCTCAGGTGCCATTCAAATAACACTTCTGCAATGTATCTATATTTAAATGATCCATAGATAGGTATGTGAGTATATTACATAGGTGTGTGCATGTATATGATATTATATTACCTCCTATTACTATATTTTTCAATTCCTCCTGATTTAAAAATAGTTTCCTTTAGAATTCCTAGGTTCCAAAAAAAAAAAGAAAGACCCACTCCAGTTGTAAACATATGCCAAAAAGGAATACACAAGCCCAAACAAAAAGGCTTACTCCACACTGCTCCCCAGAAGCAGGAATTTTCTAGTACTGCAGCAGTCTGTCTAGGACAAAAGTCTTGTTCATTGTTTTGGCTCTTTGCTCTTTGTTCAGGACTAATTACTATCAGATCTTTCCTAGAGCCCTGTTCAAAATAGTTTTAAATGACTCAGGCTTTGGCACCCCCTCACTGAAGGATCTGCTGTAGCGAATCCTAAATTTCACTTACGGAGACACAACTGTCTCACAGTCAAACTGCCTTCTGTAGCAATTCCTGAGCACATGATAGGACTGGAGTCCTTGAAATTCATTATGAAAAAGTGCAGGAGGTGGGTGAGGTAAAAAAAGAGTAAAAAATAAATTGTAAGAAATTATCAATAGCAGGTTCCGGGACGTCCTTGCACTTCTCAGGAAAAACGATCTGGCAGAGACACTAAAAGGTATTGGGCTCCAGGCGCCACTGTGTTGGATTTTTCTCGTCACCTTCCACTCTGCTCATACGGGCTGACTCATCAAACTGCCTTTTCTCACAGACCCGCAGAAAAGGCCGGTTTTACTGGGGGTTATTCATTCTAAAATGCTCTTGGATGCCATGAGAACCTGATTAAATTGCTACTCACTCTCGAAGGGAAAGGAGTTTTAGGCTGCAAGGAAAAACCAGCGATCACACGCTCACCGCAATGCAGTATTGTCACAAAAACTCGGGCACTCCGCAGTCGCAGGAAACGAACTCAGTGACAGACTGATTTAGCAGAAAAGTTGATTTTGTAGAATATTTAGCGAATATAATGGCTTTGATTCAACACTGACACGATACTCTAGATGTATCCAATAATCAGATGCATTCCTACCCTCCATGGAAAGAGAAAGGTTCACCACCATCCGAGCAAACAGTGTAGATGGAGCGAATACACGATGTGAGGCCCACGTATGATTATTTATCAAAATGCCACAATTCTTTTAAAGCCTGTGCAAAAGTACCAAATGTGGGGTTTTCCTCAATATTTTACCTTTACTTGTCATTTTTCTTTAAAAGGGCACATCCTTCAAAATGAGTTTAGATCATCTCAATTCATGTCTTTTTATAATGAATTTTAGAAATTTATTAAAGTACAAATACTTATTTTTCCCAATGAAGCTTTCTGCATCTATTAATGAATTGCTTTGTTTAGCAAGAAGTTATTGAAGAAAACTACAAGCAGTAGTAGGCACTATAATTTTTTTGTCATTATTCTTTTGGACATAATGCTTATTTCTAGGGAGGGTTTTAGAGATGTCTTATTTGAGTACTACTGTAACAACTTTGATAAACTGATGTATTAAATACATTCACTATTTTTTCGTGACACTGAAATTACAATTCACAGTTTTATCTCTATGGTATGACTGGTATCTACTCTGGCAGGGCTTCAACTACTTGATCCAAATGGTCAAATATATTAATCCTGTAGACAGATGTGTAACAGAGGCTGCTAGCAGTTTACCAAAATCTCTTTCTTCTCTTGTCCTGAGCACATAGCAGGAGTACATTTCCTAACCTCCCTTGTGGCTGGGCAAGGTCAGATGACTCAGCTCCAGTCAATGGAACGTGAACAGAAGTGATATGTTGGCTTCTAGGTTTGGCTCATGTACAACTCTCACGTGCTCCTCATTGGCCTTTGCCCTTCCACCAACTGAATGGAGACCGTGAAAAAGTGAAGCCACAAATGGAAGAACTCAGGATCTCTATGAAGAGGGCAGCCAGCCTCCCAACCCAAACACTCCCACAGGACCGTTCAATGAGCCAGAAATAAAAGTTATGACACATATCTGGATCTATTTGTTTTAGCAACTAGCCAATCCTCACTAATATACTTGGTTTGAAGAAGAGTCTAATGGCATTTTTTTGAAATGATGAGACTAATAGAAATAATTTAATCAAATACAACAAATTTAAGTAACTATCCCCAGTTAACTGCCTACACACTAAATCCTGGCAGCAGTTAGAACAGCCCGTGGCTGCTGGGGTGGGAGAAGCAAGATGGCCAAGAGGGAAGAGCATTTCCTGCAGCCCCTTGTAAGGCACTCTCTTCATGCCCCTTTGCTCACCGGTATGGGCGGAGCAAAGATGGTCCAGCCTTTCAGGCTGCTCCTCTTGCCATACCTGCTTTGTAACCAAGACAGGTTTTGCAAACACCTTGCAGAGAATCTTAGGGCAGTCTGGTGTTTGGCAAGGTCAAAGTGGGAACTCTGCCTTCCTGAGATGGCAGAAACTAGAAGCCTTTACAAGGTCCACTTCCAGTCCCCCTAGTCCCTCTTCATCTTCCCTCACTGTCTTCACTTTTCTTTGGGGAAATTGGTAGTCCTCATTTTCATTAATATTAATCTCTCTATTTGTTCTTTAGCATATCTTGTCCTGCCTCCTCCAAAGCTTTGTCTTCTTAAATACCCTCTGTGGTCTCACAGTATTAGCTTCTTCCTGCCCTTACTTTCTGATTACAAACATACTTTTTTTTTCCTGTCCAAAGCAAACAAACAACCACACACACAAAGGAAAAAGAAACACCACGATGACACTTACTTTGTAAATCTGCCACCTAGGGCTACCGCTCATTTCCCTTTCACCTCTGTAATTCCTCGTTTATTTAGCACTTACACTTTCAACTTTATGTACTCATTATTTATTATTGTTATCAACTATTAACATGTAAAAATATTATTTTCCTTTCAAATCTAACAATGTGGTTCTGGAGGCACGGATATGGAAAAGACAAAACTTCTGCCTTTGAGGACTTCACAGAGCTGAGGAGAAAGAGATGAAAATAATTACATACCAAAATGATGTTTTGGTCCCAGGGATGTTTAAACAACTATGAAAGCCTCTTCTTCCCCCAAGGCACAATTAACACCATTTGGGGGGCTGGAGAAGGAAGCTTCATAGAAGAAATGACATTTGAATTAAGCAGACACAGGCTTTTGTAAATCAGACTTGGGGGAGATGAGCATTTAGGCAGGAAATGCAGAAATAATGAGACAATAGTAACACGAGAAAAACATGGCATACAAAGAGAAGTAATTAGGTTGAGGAAGCAACAAGCAGTGCACTGTGGTCAGAATGAAGGAAAAGGCCATTGAGTAAGAGGGAGGGATTTGAGGTTGAGCAGAAATGGTTGCTTGGAGCCCTTTTTTGAAAGTCTTTAAATGAGTTTGGACCTTTGTAGTATAGGAGAATTTTAAGGGGCAAAAAGAAGTGATCTGCTGTATGTAAAAACTCACATGGTGCCAGCCTGCGGGAGAGTCACATTATAAAGGAGTCAGGAGAGAGTACACTCTCCACGGGCCACTGGAACGTGCAGGTACGTACACTAGAGGCCTGCGCTGATGGAGTAAGACTGCCCAGCCCTTGGGTGATGAGGTAACTCAGTAACCATACAATTTTCTGTCTTCTATTTAAGCAAAAAGCAGATTTCTACTGGCTTCAATGCCTTCCCCAAATTGATTAAGATAAGGCTACTGCACCTGGTGTACAGAATTTTCTGAAGGCAAACATCCAGCAAAATTTGACTTTTAAGACCTGCACAGTAAGCACCACCCCCTTTTGAATGACTTATATTCCTGGCCAATAATAGAACTAAAGGCATAATAACCACATCTAGGCAACCATTCTATTATTCTAAGCATTAGAAAAACTTAAGCTCATCAGCACCAAATTTTTGTCTTTTCCTTTCCTACCTCCATTTGGTCAAACTGTTAAAAGGCAACACTTAATAACAGCAGCCTCCTAACAAGAACTAATGCCTTTTGCAGCAGGTGGTGCCCACCTCTGCCTACAGAATTGTAGCCTAAACAATCTGCTCAGAACTGCGGAGAAATCAGTAGAATGTGCTTCTGACTCAGCCTGTTGAGTAGGAGGACTGTTATTGTTATTTTCACTCCTGCCGGAGTATGTGGGCATGTCTCCCTCTTCCTGTCTCTAGTTAACCATGAAACATCCCTCTTGCAAACCTCACCTCTGGAAGATCCAGTGCGAGGTCTGGATATGACTACCAGCTGATAGTATAGATTAGGATAGGCTTTCATAAAACAAACCATCTGATATCCTCATTTACCAGCAGAATTTATTTTTAGAATGTTAAATCTTCCTTTAA
Organism: Macrotus californicus; assembly: GCA_007922815.1. NCBI lineage: Eukaryota > Metazoa > Chordata > Mammalia > Chiroptera > Phyllostomidae > Macrotus > Macrotus californicus. The sequence continues at coordinate 2,654 of VMDR010018188.1, read as the reverse complement.
GATTATTCACATACAGTGCCATGGACCAGGGCTGCAAATGTTGACTGCTGATGGGATAGTAATCAGCACAAGTCAAGGTACTTATTTTAGGCACACATGGTGAAAATACCAGGTTTTCTTCCTCTTTTCTTTAACTGTTGGGGTACAGTGGTCCTACTGTTTGTCTTTCTCTTGCCAAATGTTCTCAACAATGTAAACACTCATCAAGTGCTGCTCCTAAGGAATATTGTAAAAAAAATCTTATTTTATGGAAAATTGTCTTTAAAGGCTAAACTTCATCCATCCATGAATGATATAAACTATAAATCTATGCTGAAAATAAAACAAAATCTCAGCAATGTCAGGCTGTAGCAAATCTTATTGCATGGAATAATAAAATCAATATTTTTTTGATCCTTTAAAATGTTTTTCTCATTTCTACCTCACTAATTTGTCTCTAATTTCTGTCTTTGGTATTATAAATTAAAATTCCATATTACATATCAACAGAATAAAGTTTTGTCATGATGTGTAAAATCATGTGTCAAAAACACCCATGGAAACTATTTAGCATTTCAGAATCGCTACACTCTGTGAGGACAAATTGAAGGACTCTTCAAAAGAGCAACAACCATCACTAATGTACATTAAGGATATTGTGTGTACTTAGCCTCATTTCATAGTTAGCCTTGCGTACCGATTCAGTCCTTCAGCTGGTGAGGGACCAACAAAATAAAGACACCGCTCTAGACACGGTTCAGAACATCACACAGTCTCTGCTCTCAGCAGGAGGAGAGACTGTTGAGATGATGTCAGGGAGATGGGGTAGAAGGTGACGCAGAAGGTGATTTATATAGCACCTTGCGGGTCACAGTAGGAGTGCGGGCATTCTTCTGACTGTTATGGACAGCCACTGGGGAATTCTGAAGTAGAGTCCTACCAACGGATTAAGATCCATTAAAGATTACACTAAATGAACAACAGACTATAGATCAGCAAGACTGAGTACAGGGCGCTACTGCAGTAATCAGGGCAAGAGAGTAGCTTCCAATGATATAGGCAGAGATCATGAGAAACATCAAACTCTGGAAAGGTGTGATTTGGGTACTATTATCTGCTCTGAGGCTTAAGGAAGTTAAATAATATGCCCCCAACAGATGGTGGGGGCTGGAAGGAAACCAACTCTCAGGGCTGTTTACTATTCTGTAATGTTTACATGGGGCTCTTGTGTCACAGAGATGCTAATATATGAACCTTTACCTTGAGAATGAAATGTATTAATTATGTTTAAAATTTTTAATTCTAAGTTTTATGGGATAATTAGTAACATCAGCAAAGGACCACAGATTTGTTGCCCATTACAAAGCATTTTCATTCTGTTATCCCATGCCATTTACCCTAGCTGGCACATCCAAACAATGTGAAGATAACAAAGCGAAATGGAGACACCTAATAAAGTAGGCACGTGTATGGCATCACTGAATGAATCGCTGCTGCTCCCAATAGTCTGTTTTCTCATTCTCGGTAGATATTGTGTCTTCCTTGTTTTTCTAACATCAGCCTCTTCAACTTACATAAAAGGGTCCCAGCACATTTTGGTGGAATGAATTAAACTGCTACTTTTGTGTCCAATAGTTTGGGTGTTCCCAATCCTTTTCTTGGTGGGCAGTATAGCTCTGGAGTCTGAGAGCAATGAGTGTGACTTCAGGCTCTGTAATTACTGTATGATCTTGAGTAAGTTACCTGAATATTTGGGCCTCGACTTCCTCATCTGCAAAATTGCAATGCACTTCTGACCTGTGATGCTTACATAATATCTTGTATTTATTCATATTTGCCCAGCAAAGATGAGTTTTATCTCTTTTTTCTCCCTGAACTCTGCCAGAGTAGTAATTTACTACCTTTAGAAAATAAAAAGTCATGAGAAATTCTCTATCTATAAATGTTACTACTATTTACTGACATTTATTTCACCTTAAATTATAGAATTAACAGTGTTAAAAATTAGAAAAATATTTTTAGAAGGATTCTCTCAAGATTTTTGAAAGGAATAAAAGCTGAAGCAAACAAGACTCTTTCTTTTAAGTGTCTTTTAATCTAGAGGGTAGTATTTTGTATTTGGGAATAGTCAGTATTTCATCTATGGGAAAAAACCAGATTCTGATTATTGTTATGGCAAAATCAGTGAATCATGACTCTCGTTGGTTAGCAAGGTCCTAACAGCCAATAAGAATTGCTTCTCTAACAAGAAAAAGTGAATTGTAATCCAGACTGGCATAATATCACATATTAAGAACTTTGGATTTCTTACACATAAATCCTAAAGATGCTTTGATAGCCATGCTTAAACTGTACTTAAAGATTTAGCATTAGATCCTCAAATAATGAAAGTTATTTATAAATGATATTAAATAATCCTAAGCACCGGACGATTGAATGAGTCAACTTTACAACAGTTAGAATGAGTCAACCAGATAGATCTTCCTGTAATCAGGTGGAGCTCTAAATATAATGTTACATGAAGGCAAGCTGCACAGGAATATCCACAGTAGGTATCATTCATGTAAGCTTTTAAAATGTAAATGATTATAAGACATATTGTCTCACACACAGGTCATTAAAGTAGAGAACACACAAAGGTTATGTCATCTTCAGGCCTGTGCACCTTTTAGAAA